>JAQFYT010003367.1:0-10879 GCA_034694925.1 Ceratophysella denticulata | reverse complement strand
GCACCAGGCGACTGAGAAAACTCCTTTCGTCCACATAAGCTTGCACAAAAAAAGAGCTCGTATAATCTATTAATTATCATTACATAAGTCCACGCGACACTTTTTCACTTCACGGTTAGGATTTCCATACATATATGAAAAACCATAATCATGTGTGGCGAGTGTCGTAACCATAAAAATCTTGTATGGATTATACGTTCTAAAATTTCAGGTTAGGGATCATTGTGTATCTAGAAGAGTGTCGGAGCCACTATATGACCTATGACTGGCCAAAAACATGCCAGACCACACTCGCATCAAATATATAAAAACCCCAATAAGTAATACACGTGGGACGCCCAGGGACAAGAATTGGGTACACCGTGTTAACTCAAAAAAGCTTATATCAACTTTATAATAACCCTAACCTGAAATTTTAGAACGAAATCCATCCATACAAGATGGTACGACACTCGCCACACATATAATAAAGTTGTGCTACCCTAAGCTTTCAAGCTCAAGATAACCACACACACGTAACCTAAATAAAATCAAAGCTATACTGAAAACCCGGGACGATCAGTAGATGGGTACCGATCTCTATGTATTTGTATTTTGTATTGTTATCGAAGCTATAATTTGTAAATTGTCGCTTCCGCACCGTACCGACGCCGAACTCAGCATGTATTACCTATAGTATTACGCCTGTATTTAGCTGTCTAGCTTAACCCAACATTAAGTTTCAAGTTGGCGAAAACTAAGAAACTTACAATTAGTAGTCTTTCTTCCTGGATTACTTAGCAATCCGCCCTAAAGTATTAGTTAACCAGCATACAACAAGTACCTTTGAACACATAGACATCCATAATTTTTGCCCTGTCATCTGTCCTACCTTCAAATTTTCTGGAATCTGAAAGTCGGAAATCCCGACGACCTAAAGCTGCGCAGGTACCCTATCCCACCCTCTTGTACTCCTGTTGAGGATGATGAGCCGTATGTAAAAAAGCACGTGGAGGGATTTTCCCTGTCCAGGCCTTTCACTGTACTAAGTACTAGTACTGTAGAACTGCCGCTTGCTCATCTCTTGCTGTGCTTTGGATGATGGGCTGATTCATCCATATGAGCAGGAGCAACCGCATTTTTGTGTTTTTTACTACTCTTTCTCGGGGGCTCTGATTACATCAGTAGTAGTGCCCTAGTACTGTACTGTTGAGTTGACTGACTGCTGTGCTCTGAGTGATAGTCTACTGTTTACTACACATACTTTATTGGACGTAACTGGGGGGTTTTGTGTCTTGGTTTATATTGGGGGCTGTTGCTGGGTAGCCGAGTTCGTGGTTAGCACGAGCAGAGGGGTTTGTTTCCAGAAAGGCCGAGTTGAGCCCGAGACAGACAGACAAAAACGGAGATTAGACCCGGTCAGTTCTCCTTCTGGCGTTTCCGGTGTACGAAGATTACTTCACTGCTCTGCTGCTGCTCCGTCATTTGTCATTTGGTCATTGTGTATTGCTACTGTTTACTATTTACAAGTTCAAAGTTATTGTTTCAATTCACCGTTGACTCTGTGTGTATCCTTGTGCTGTACTTACTGTTGTTCGAAGTCATTCGTTTCCCAACGCTTCATTTCTTGCTTCAAATTTCAAATCATTCGTCATCGCTCAGCAATAAACAAATCGGTAACTCGGAAACCGAGGGAGAGAAGAAAATAAATCGAACCGAACACAATATATTTTTTGGTTTTCCGGTAAGCAATAAGCAGATTTTATATTCACGTGTTCTTTATTATCATTGAATATTATGCATGCATACTGTACATAATTTGCAATTACTCCCATTATTGATTATTGACTGAGAAATTCAGCACTATTGACTATGCAATAATCCTTAATGCGGGGAACTACTTTATATGTATATCGATGTTTACCTTCAAGGCGTTTTGTTAATGTCACTCATACAGATACAGTCAAAGTCACATAATAGGACATCGGAATTAATTTGATTTTGATGTTGAAAATTGATTTGAAAACTGCAAATAAATCTAAGGTATACCAATTTCCCATGTAATACTTAAAAAGTAAAGGATAAGCACTTAAATAAGTAAAAGTAAGAGTGCATCAATAGTCAATAGTAAATGAGAAAGGTTTTCGATTTCAAATTACTGTCAGTAAAACCACACAACCACGCTTGGTGTTTTACTTTCCGGAAATGTGGTCAAAGTGAGGCCAGTAAGTACCAAAGCCTGCTAATCAAGGTCAACACTCGTTTTATTTTTTTTTTAAATAATTATTCAGAACTCCGTTTCATGTGCCTGGATTTCTTCGTGGAGCACATGACTTTTACCAGTGCAGTTATTGCATAATATGAACCCGTCATGGTCGTCATTAAACTGATTTATCGTGAGTCATTTTCTCCTTGTCATCGTCGTTAATTTAATTGAGTAAGTACCAGAATTACTGGCGACGGACACATATACTGAAAAGATTCTCAGAGAGCCCTTGCTCTTCTACAGGGGAGCGTTTGATTTACTTACTGGTTTTACTAACACCGCCGTCCAGCTACCCACCCATGTACGAGTACTATTGGGTTTGGGGTTGTACAATTAGAGGTCTGAAGTAGCGATTAATGTGGACAGGGTAAATGTAAATATTTGCCTATTCTCATAGCTGTGTTTGATTATTATGATTATGACGGGTACATGATACGCTACCTAACAAAACTTAATAATAAAGTGTCATCAATACATTACAAACGAAATAAATTTCCTGGAGATGATTCTAGGAAGTTTACTGGAATGTGGAACATGTACAACAACGGTTGGGGAATAACTATAGGATAACGCGTCCGCCGAGTTAACCCTAATTGTTTACTGAAATAATATGCAAAGCCTATGTATGTTACAAGGGAGGGAGTGTTTCAGGTAATGGAAATAGCCGCTCCCGGAGGCATAGGATGGCACATTCCAAACCGTACTAGCTCACCGCAATCAGACCACCCATGCAAAGCCTAACGTTATAACTTAAATTAAACAAAAAAATTGCTTAAGAAATTCCTAACTCGAAGTTCCTGAGAAATTGATTGACTCACGCTCACAGATCAAACAGCCGTATTTAAATAACTATCAATATATCATACATAGAATATTAGCATTGTGCGTGCGATGCACGGTTACGATTACAATGGTGAAAGCCTGCTCGGGGCTCGGGCTTGGGCTCGTGGGGGTTACTTTCACTAACGTTTAGAGTTCCATTTATCTCACATCTTACAGTCGAAACGTGCAAAAAAGTACCGCTTTTAAGCTCTAAGCTCTTGATAAATTCATTGTCCCATTCCCTCACATTTGATTTCAGTCTCTGTATTCAATGATCGTCATGCCATGACATAACGGATCTTAGAAAATAACATATTGTGAATCATGATATTTCTGGGATCTTTGGGTTTCCTACTTTCCTAATCTTGTTCTTAGTATTCTAATCTAAACAACTTGAAAGCTACCAAAAGATTTTTCTCGATAGTAGTGTAAATAAATACTGAAGTGATGAATCATGAACACGACAGCAGTAGTGTGTCACTCCATCTCTTCCATCGGTATTTGAAATAGACCTACTAATGCTGAGTAGTAAAATAAAACAGCTTCGCATTTTCCGGGGACGTTCAGTTTTCATGGAATTATTTATGTTAAATTCCAAACAGATATGTTTATATTGCTTGCGTGTTTTATTTTGTTGCCTGACTCTTGCTGGAAATAACCAGCAATCCACGATTTTATTAGTATTGCATAACAGCACTCCTATTGATTTATTTAATTCGTTTAGCATTCATCATTCATTCTGCTTGGACAAACGTACACAACAACACAATACACTTAACGAAAGAATGGGCAGTTTTACTTTCGTCTTTCATCTTTAGTGAATCGTTGCTGTGAATTCCGTATTCGGTCCAGAGTCCTGATAATTTCTTTTGTCATTGAGTCACACGGCACACGGCAGACCAAAATAAGAACTGAATTATTGATTTCTTCTTTGCGGTTACATCGAATAACATGTCCATCAACTTCACAGGATTGGGCTCTTTAGCCCCAAGAGGTCGTCAATTTGAAACACGTACAGCAAGCGTGTTATTTAGATAGATGAGCAAGTGCCAGGCCGAATGCCCTGTTTAGTTGGTAATCGATGAACCGGATTGAGCCAATGTCTTCTAATATTGATATTACATTCTTTATTTGCAATAATGTGGAAGCGATCTGCGATTCTTGAACAATACAAAATTCTGGTATCTGCAGCTCGATGAAATATAATGCAAAGTGGTCTAAGATGATACAGAGCCATTGCCGTCAGGCCATCCTGTAACGTTACCAATCACAAAGTTGCAAACGTCTTAGCTTGCCGATCCGATCCAACTTCAATCCCCAAAGAATTCAATAATGCCGTTTATGATAGCGAACGAGGGATTTCATGAATATTAATCAGTAATCAGCTCCAACTAACACCTCGGGGTAGGCCTTTCAAAGTCATGAATCACATATCTTGCAACCATGTACTCTGAAGCATTTTATAACTATTATGTGGGAATAGATTTTAAGCAAGGAAAATAATCGGTCGTGCATTCCAGTAAGGGTGCGCGTGCGGCCTGAACAGGTCGTCATATTAGTAATATCGGCATAGGGAGATATTTCAGTTCAGCAAATTCCTCACGGCATTAGATGATGTAACAAATTCATGCTCAGTAAATGTAGACGGAAGTTATATTGAAATTGAAACCAGATCCCGATCCCGATACCTGGTACCGTAAACAAACACAAATTCTTCCCAATAAGGAGATGAGAGTAAAAACGGACCTGAGCCCCACAAACGGGCTGTAACGCGCCTATGGCTTCTGTGAAATATACGTTTGATTTGTGGTTATTATGATGGTTGTAAAAATGGACAAATCTCCGGTTGCGTAGGTTAGGGTGGGGGAATCCGTACTTAGGTTTTCCTTGCGTAATTTATTACGCAAGTACCAGCATAAAATGCTGCTTTTTTGCAATGCAATGCACCTTTTTTTTTTACTGTTACGATGATGAACCTAGTCCGAAACAACATTACTATTGTTGCTTTGTCACCCTTATGGATATGCACATTATGTTTCGGAGAAAATGGGGTAAATAAGCAGTTTTTGTTTCTTTTTTTAAAATTTTGAACAAAAATCAAGATATAAGTAAGTAAGAACCTGAAATACGGTCCCTTCGCCAGATTCCCCATCAGGGGTTGCACCTATTACAAAATTCTTGGTGTACTTGTACTTATCATATTTTTTTCTGTTGGACATAAGGCATTTTAAATTTTAATTTCCGATTCATACGCCTTTATCAACTCTTAACTACTTACCGAAGAATTATATTTCCACTCCAAATCTGAAATCTCAATTCAACAAGTTTCATGTTTCATTGAGGAATGCGGACTCCAGTGCTATGCCCAGAAGCGTTGGTTGTGTAAGAATAGCAGTTTGTTACGGTAATAACCTGCAATTTTACTGCCTTCACACATTTCAATTCAAGCTTTTAATACCTATGTATAAATTCCATATTCCATGCGAATTCGATTTGGTATTTTAATGGTTCTTTTGTTCTTAATTTGAATCAAGGACTTCTGGCAAAATTCGGTGGGTCTATAGACTAGTAGAACATGGGGTTGGCGTGGGCTAACATTAAATTGGGGAGCAAAAATCATGCACTTGCAGCCTGCACGTTTTCAAGGTTTCCAATAATTGCAGCTTTTAAACCGTGAACGGTGGATTATAAATATAGGGTTCATATTTCTTTCCTTGCCGCAGGGATGATGCCTGGTTCATAATAGATAATTGACTCGTACGATCAAAACTTTTGATATTTTTTTTCTTTCAGTCACAGCCACCAATTGCTGAATTTTAATTAGGTTTCAAATTCTTCAATGCAAACTCGTTCAGTTTGACTTCTGTTGTTTACGTAAGCAGAGAAGCACATGAGGGATTGTGATTGAGTTCAAGCAAGTTACAGTGCTGGTAGTTTGGACAATATAATTGAAGGGTTTCAGTTCATCAGAGTACTCACGAGTTCGAAGTTTCAAAGTATTCGTCAAGGTTCTCAGTTCTCACAGGTTCCGATTATGTAATACTTAATTTGTTCTTGGGAATTTTTAGAGGGTTTGCATGATGTGCACGAAGAGGGAATGTGTTTTATTGTTATGTTTATACAGCTTCTAGGGGTTCTTTTAGGAGTACTTACTTATCTTTAGTACTTTTGTCTTGTCGACGACGTGCTGTAGGCAGCGTAGGTAGTGTACGAGTAGGGGACTAAATTCACCAAATGCGTCAGCGGTCAATACGTCCATCGTACTTATAGCATTTGCTTAACGTTCCTTGAACGTTAACTTTGAACATTAACCGACGCTGAACATAGATAAATACGCTCATAGAAATATGTAAACGAAGTCTATCAAAGTTTATACGTTGTAGGTTACCCTGTATCGATTCCAAATATCCGCAAGGAATTGACCAAGAATCTCAGATTTTTGCACGTATGGCCCATATAACTAAACAAAATGCCGGGGTGAAGGAGAAATATTTTCCTGTTGTGGAGTTTATATCCGTAGATTTAGCTAAGCTAGCAAATAAAGACGCCGGCTTGGCTAAGTCTGCAATCTTTATAAAAAAGAAGTTGTGAAAAAAGCCTAGATCGACCAAATTTTCAATATTTTGACTTTGACTCGCCTTAGCTTAGCCTAGGCTCAAGGCTTGGGAGATATGGAGTGTGATAAGCAGTCTCGGGAATTTCTGAATTCCATTCCTTGATGAAATGAAGCTGAGAAGATGATAGACATTATTGAACCACCACCATCATCATAATCATTATGTTCTGAACATTTCTCATCTTCCTTTTAGCCTCAAGGCTTGCAAACTTTTTTTTTTACTTTATTACATGTGCACTGTACATGTGATGGAGATACCACCCTTTAACTTTTTTCTATAGGGTCAGTTCAGTGGAGTTTTGTTTGTAAATACAAACAACTAAATGAGTTTATTCAATAGTTGTGAACACGAAAAAAATAAGACAATTTCTTCGGTGCGAAAAACTTGACCACTACTGTTATATTGAGAGGAAGGTTGCGGTTAAGTAATTTTTTTTCCGTCGTGGAGTAAGTTCCCAATCCCAAATGACTTAATATTTACTTATTCCGTATTCCACCTCCAAGGTGAAGTTTCGTTCAGGTTCTTCTGTCGGTTTTGAAAATTCGATAACAGAAATAGCATTTGCATTGTGTGCGATGAAATACCCGTTAGCATTCAGTGGAATTTAATTAAAAGTTATTTACTTATTTTTCCAGACTCAGTAAAATTCTTGGAGTAAGGACGCCTCCACTTCTCATTTACAAGGATGGATCCGAGAAACGACCCCAAAGACCCCAATCGGCTAGGCGTAGATGGGTCTCCTGGCCCAAGTCGCCAACAAAAAACACCTCAGCCGAGAAAGGTACTTGCGTTCAATTCATTCGTGCTTTTCTGCCGCTTAGCATTCCATTCTTTTACGTCACTGAAATTCGATACCTACCATATGATACCACAGCATAGTGTAGCATCATCAGCCCGGCTTCGTATTTGTATTTTATGTTTTGGCTTATGTGTCATTGGATTACGAACTACAGACAAAGCGCGACAAAACATGTCATTAAAGCTAATTAGGTTTGAGGACACGAAAGGAATGCCAGACTAGGTGGGAATGTTGACGACTTGCAACATTGTTTTGAATTCTTGTTTTGGCTCGATGTACTGACGCAGTTCATTATTAAAAGCGTGCGTCATAATAAGTTAAGTAAGTACTATATTTCTTAAAAGCTTGCATAATGCACTCCATGACTGAATTGATCCGCTTCTGCACTACAGGTTACACTAGTGATCACGTGATCAATGATCCAATCCGAATCCGAAGTGTAAGAGTAGGCAGTCTTCGCGTTTCAGCAACCCACGACGTCTCGTATCTCAGGTAGTAGGTAGACGGCTAAAAGATGAAAAGTTAATGATCCGGTTTTTTTGTCGGCATAGCTTTGTTTCGTTATGTATTTACATTAGTCTATTGTGAGGCACACAACGTGCCAAGGAGCAATTTTGCCTATGCCAGACAGACTGAGAGCAACAAAACCTACACGATGACAATGTACTCCGTAGAATTTTGCTACTTAGGGTGTTCTTTCTGTAATTTCGTGATGCCATGTGCGTTGTAAGCTTATGTAGATTTAGATTCGTAGGTACTCTTTGTCAACTCGTAAATTGTTGACATAGGAGATGAATTTTTTGTATGCGATTTCCTGCACCCTTGCATTCTTTGTAAATGCACTAAATATTGAATACCTGACCTAAGCCTAACTTCGTGAACTAATGTTTCAGAATCCAGTGGCTGGAACCGACTCGCTGCTTGCGGAAATGGTTGCTGAATTTAGTCAGCAAAAATCAAAGCCCAGTCCAGCTGCGATGAATACGGCCGAGAGATTTGATATGGCTCTTGTAAACAATGATGCCGATCCGGCGGATCCGGCAACAATGGATTCAAGACGATTCGACGAGCGTGACTTTCAGTGTAAGTTGTCGCCGTCGCTCAAGAAAAACTAATTATTTAACTTAAGGAGCATACAATTACAATGAGTTTCGAAGTTTTTTCAAAAACGTAATCAGCATCAGTAATCAATCTAATCATCACAGTGAATACATATACAGACAGAGTATACACTGTACAACGAGTTTCTCTTACTTTCACATCGTTTCTCCCAAGGTCAAAGTAAAGAACTATGTATGGGTTCTTCTGATGTAATGTAATGTAATGTAACGTGTCGTCTTGAATCATCTCTTCGAGAAAAAATGCCAAAAATTAAGGCGTAATTAGCACTACAATTATGTCATGATACCTAAAATTATGCTGACATAGTCTAGAAAGTAGACAGACGGCGTTACATTACTCGATTCCCGACGTAAATATTGACTTCGCTTGAATTTATGTTCGGAGAAGAACCCATAAAGCTTTCGTTTTCCTTTGAAGTGGCCTACATTATTTTGTATTCAGAAGGATTAATATCTTCTAGATAAACAATCTAATAGTCTAGTTCTGATCTACCCACCCCACCACCCGTACGATCAGGAAGGACATTGTTAGCTTAGCGCCGAGTACGTACACGCGTACTTCCTTACCCGTGTTACTCATATAACGTGTAGTTTTATTGGAAGGGTGACAGTATTATTGTCTTATCCGAACCAGGAACAGGAAGAGGATCAAGCATCAGCATCATTGTTTTATAATGTATAGAAACATGTTGTCTTTGTCTAGTCTGGACTTATAGAGCGTACCACGTACATGTCCTTACGTATCCTTCTGCCCTAATTAAATTTTATAATTGATTCTGTTTAAATAATGTATATTTTTGTAACAGCACACCGGAAGGAAAATTTCCCTAATACTCATATGCCACTTCGACCTATTCTTTCACGGAGCTTCAAGAAGAAACCCTCGAGTTCAGCTGGTAAGGACGAAAGACCTGAAAAGCCGACCCACGGAAAACGCACCCTTGAAGACGACGGAGGGAATATGATGGAAAAAATGCCGCTAATTCATCCGTGAGTCGCCGATTTAGTTATTCTAATCCATTGTCTTTTTGTACTTGAATGTTTAGGGCAAACCAGGATCTAAATTAAGATAAATGATGGCACGTGTCTCCATTATTTTCGGGGCGATATGGCGTCCTCTTGTTACTGATTAAAGGTTGCGGTTATCAGGAATCACCTTAGACCTTAGCATTGAAAATGGAAGTATTACACATAGGTCAAGGGATGGGATGGATTAGGCGGGGCAGACAGTAACATCTGTTTCTCAATATTGTTTACTTATACTTAATTCGGATTTAATAATATGTAAGGCATGTGATTAGATAATACAGACTGTAATGAGGAGGGATGGTTCTCTTTATCTTATCAACGGTAAGTACATTCACCAAGTACAAACCGTAGTTATTATTAACGTTTATCTTGTTACGTTCTTTTACGATCTTCACTTGCTTTCTCCGAACACAGTAAGTGATATTTCAAGTTTTGCACGGATTTGGCTTTGAGCATATCGGAAATTCTTTTTCCGCTTCTGCTCCATACTTTCTCGATTCAGTTGCTAGAAGTATTTCATTTTCATTGTGGGCTCCAACTGCGCGCAAGGAAGATCTAGGCTAGGAATTTCCGGTGAGATGAGCATTTAGGAACTGTGACCTGTGACCCCGCGTACGAAATAATGTTACCCTGACGATTTCAGGACACCGAAAGTTCCAAAGATTGCTGCAAGGTTCCAAAGCCCTGTTCAAGCGGATTCGGGGACGGAGGTTGATTTACACGGCAGTCCATTTAAGAAGGTTCAGTTCGAAGTTGGTGAGTTCAGCATTGAAAGCTTCTGAGTTGGGTATTAAGTTTGAAAAATCGCAAATCGGCATTTCGTACTTGATTCAGGAGGCTCGGCGTTCAACGTCGGACAAGAGCAAGAATTGGCTGAAAGCAGGGCTTACAAGTATGTCTGAATACTTATTATGTTCCCTAGAGTCAGTTAACTAATTAAAGTGGCGACATTTAATTGTACGATGCTTTTTATAATTTTCAACAGACCGAGAATGCCGAAGTACGAAGACCCCCAAAAACGTCTTCGTCCTGGTTCGGAAGTTAGAGATGGCTCAAGCATTCCCCTTATGGTTCAAGGCATGGACCTCTCGGATGTTGATGATGTTGATGAAGAAGAGCTGACCAGTGAGTGAGCAGTTTGCATATTAGAATAGTATCAATATCAATTATTCATTAGATCAATTAAATATTTTTTATTATAGGCCATCGTTTTGCTGATACGAAAGGGTATCGTCGCCACCATTTT
>JAQFYT010003366.1:0-10881 GCA_034694925.1 Ceratophysella denticulata | reverse complement strand
ACGCAATTTGAAAGCTAAGAATCTCCTGAATTGATAGGGGATCATCAGTTACATGACTCAATCAATATTACGTGCAAAAAAGTTGTACTAAAATGAGGTTATTTAGGAGTTCATATTTTAACATGATATTGCCAGATTCTTGGAAAATAACAAGATTATTTATTAGCCTTCGAAGGGTATCATACATCCGCTTTGATCGCCAATTACAAACGGTAAGATCCATTAATTACCCTGGACCACGTTTGACTATTAGCTAACACTATGGGATACAGCAAAATTGAAAGTATGAGAACAACCTTAAGTTTATACCTAAATCATCAGAATACTGAAATGCCATGTACTGCAGATTTCAAGTTACTAAACTGATGTACAACATAAAATTCTCATTCTCAAACTCAACAGTTTATTAATTTTTTGATCAGCGTTAACAAAAAGTCAACTTTCCGACTGAAGCAACTAAACAAGAATTAATGCCAATCAAAAATCAAGGAAATACATATTAAATTATTTAATTCAATATAAATGTTTCAGTTAACATGATCGACAAATTCCGCTAAACGCGACTGGACAATCTGTATGCGAGCTTCCTTCTCCAGAATGGCTCATATCTGGGGTATTAAGCTAACTTAAAATGATGCAGTGAACCTAAGCTAACATTAATTAGCTACTTTTATTCGAGAATTGAGGTTCGGACTAAGGTTACTTCTGGATATGGATAGATGGTTTACACAGGTTTATAGGCAGAGCGTTTAAAAAATAAATGCAAGCTTCGCAAATCAGCTACCCTTGTCATCCAGTTTTTGTGCTTCATTTTCATTATGAATGCTTTTGTATGTAGTATATTCAAAAATTTTAGATTATTTAAAATTATTCTAACCAAAATTGGAATCTACTAAAATACAGCGTCAGCGTGTGATCGTCTTTAGCGTAAGTTGTAACGTTGTAAGCCTAGCCCACCTTATTGTATGTAAAACGTAGCCGAACCGCCGTAGCGTAACCGTAATGTAACTTAACCCTTGGCCTATACGAATATTGAATCGTAATCATAACGCGTGGCACAAGCTAAACGCAACGAACTATATAGCGTAGTCAAACGTAAGAAACAGCCTAGTCTAACATGGTGAAACATCACGTGTAAGATAAAACCTAACCGAACTATAATAGTGTTATTGCGAGGAAACAGTGCACAAAATGTAGCTAGGAGAAAGGATAGCGCTAAAATCGTAGCTAAAAAAAAACATGTTTTACATGTCATGTTCGGATTTGCTTAGAGTCGGTCAGCCTAACCTATACGGACATAATGCAAGATGCAAGATAATTCACTTTTTTGACGCTTCAGGTCAAAATTTTTGCTGCCATGTTTAAGGCATTTACAAGCTTGCAAATACAAGCTGAAGCGTCAAATAAGATGAGTCCATCCATCTCGGCAGTAAATCTTTTTAAAAACCTTTGGAAAGCACACTACACTTACTAACCATTTTTTCTGGACAAAAATGCGAAATTCGATAACGTGTTTTATTAAAACACAGAACAAAGATCAATCCATCAGCGATTCATCACAGACCGAACTCTATTCTTTGCACTGAACTGCACTTGAACATGTACTTCCGATGGAACTGATTGTGAGATTTCAAAGATTTGACGACGTCCATGAAAATTTCAAGTAGTAGGTTAATTAAACTTAACCTGATTAGAAACGCAAAATACTAGGAACTGAACTTAGCAGGTAGTACACTTTTCATTGAGTCAAAAAAATACGTTTCCGTATTTAACCGATTTCGGTAGAAACTCTAATTCAGATATAGGTAATCTGCAGGTCAGGAATATTTCCACGTACTTATGTCGTGTGTCTACCAGCACAATTCGTGTACTCAACTGTGCAACTGGTAAGATCTCTGTGAAGATCACTAAAAAATCTCAGCTCCACTTTCTTTTACGAGCTACACGAACGATTCAAAGCCTCGTTTCGTTCATGAAGGCACCCAGGCTCAACAATAGTAAAATTACTACTTCTGCCTGACTTTGGCTTGGACGGACATATCTTAGATAGTAGCCAGTAGCCGTAGCCATACTATTGTTAGTAATATATTGCAATTCACAGTAGATACGCTCTTTGTCGAGAGTAAAAGTAGTAAATATCGGTAAATGAATAAATTACCTATTTGAGATGCTAAAAAGCTAATATTGACACTTTTAAAATATTATTTTATGGCCTGGGAACTGTGACAAGGCACTTTAATGAATAAGGGTAATCTTTCCTGTATACGGATGCATAAACGGTACCTGTACCATTATAAGGTGCGTTCCATATCTTACGCCGAATATGTCGGCATAACCCATACATTTTAGAAAATAATTCGTCGAACAAGAGTTAATCCAATTGATATTCTCAACAAATTTTGTAAGTGTAATTTTTTGCTGGATTGGTAACCTAAGGGTCAGGCAGTATGTCAATATGGTTCTTGCGGTCGCGGAGCAGGGTAGGGCGCACGCTATAATGCTTCCAGGACGCGCAGTATTTTGATACGCCATGTGTTTAAGCTACAGGCAGGCTCCGTATAATCTTTATTATAATTATAATTAACTCTTCACACAGGTGCCTTGGGTATTATATTTATATTATGTCATGGCTAGGTATGCACTGTAAATGTATGCTGTCGGCTCCTCGTACAATGGTGTGTGCTTACACCTTCATGTTAATTTCCATGCTCAGTAATTCCTTCCGTATTGACAATTATGGGCCAATGTGACAGGGACAAGAGGGTTTAATTGCAGTGCCTTTGCATTGTCACACGTGTTATGTTTTTTTACTTAAAAATACAATTACAATTTACAATAGAAAACGGAACAAGTAGATTGAATTGAGTTTTTTTGTGGAGACAATGGTGATGCTGTTTGAGATGGCATGGCATATGGCATATGACGACATATCTATAACGTTGTTGGACGATGTGGATGCCAAAAACACAGATGGATTCCGCATTGTATTCGTGAATTCATGAAGCATGACTCATAAGACTTCAAGACTCAAGTTCCGGCTTCTGCATTCCATCATATCGACACATATCATGTGATGTACAACAGATGGAATTCCAATTATTGCAATAAAACAGCATTATCTTTTGAAGTATCAGCTAAATTTTAAGTACAATAATATGAAACCTGAAATTGGACTCCCACCTAGTTACAATATTCCACCTTTATTTAGAATTTTTTTTCTTTCCTTAGTGGCACCCGAACCAACCGAGGGCAAATCTAATGCTTTTAATGTAAATAAATGTAGATTTTAGTCTATCAAACTTGGCAGTTTATCGAACAAAGCTTTGTCCAATTCTACAGCAACGGGAGAACGTTATTTGTACAACGTGCTTGTTTTTTTAGATGGCTCCAGTGTCAAATAGTGAATTATTGAACAAATCTCATCGCTATTGTACTTTGATCG
This sequence comes from Ceratophysella denticulata, assembly GCA_034694925.1. Classification (NCBI taxonomy): domain Eukaryota; kingdom Metazoa; phylum Arthropoda; class Collembola; order Poduromorpha; family Hypogastruridae; genus Ceratophysella; species Ceratophysella denticulata. The sequence continues at coordinate 7,439 of JAQFYT010003366.1, read as the reverse complement.
GCAGATACGGATTTATATCTGGTAAAACCATAGAGGTATGAAGGTAGTTATTAGTAAACTAGAGTGGAAATATGGGACTTTTCGGTTCTAAACTGACTTTATTATGAAGTCTACACGAATCGCGGTGTATTCCAGTATCCGTTGACAACAAGAGAAGAAATGAATTTTTAGCGAGTCTATATCGTCAACTTTCCCTGTTGCCGTTCGCAACAACCAAGAAATCATTGTTTTACGCAACTTTAACAAGAAATTCTAAATAAACGAACGGATTTTATCGTACTTTTCGAACAAACCAGCATGAAATTTGAATTTTTTCCCGCCGCTAGACTCCGACATTAACTGGGAGGTGGCACTATAGCGGGCATTGATTGTTCCTCTCTAGTCTACTAATAACTACCTTCATACCTCTATGCTCTTGATTCCCTTTTGTCGTTGACCAACCTACTAACCAGTAAATGACTCTGGTGGTCTTCACAATTCACAGGTCTGCCCCGCTAGGTTTATAAACTCTAGTTAGGTTAGGTTGGGAGCCCAAAAGTTAAAAGCCCTTCGGGCTACCTAACCTAACCTACCTAGAATTATTAAACTTGCGGGCGCTTCGGAAAACCTAACCTAACCTTTAACCTTACAGAATGAATCTGAGATGCCGACCTATGATTTTCTATGCTTGTATACGGGAAAATCCTGAATCCGGTCATTTACTGGTTTTTTGACCAACCTTGAGCACGACGAACCCAAAATTGACTTTAACATGGAATCATAAATCCCAAAAAAAAGTATAATACCATTTTGGTCAAATCGTTAAACTAAAATATATAATTGTATATTCGGTCCTTACAAATTAGTTTCCTAAATTAAAGCCAGAAATGAACAATCTAATCAAAAATTCTAAAAAACATTGAGTAGGGGTACACGACTGGTAATAAAAAAATGACTAAAACGGGACACACGAAATAATAAAACACACACAGAGTTACTTTCAGAATTTTACCTCTGAATTCTCTTCACTCCCAGATAAAAGTGTTTGACTTCTTATGAATGAGTAGAGTTTGGAGTATGGGGCCTTGATCATCTTTTTTATTTAATTTTTTAATTTTTTAATTTTTGAATAATTATTTTTAAAATTATAAACCTAACCTATTATTTACAATTAATTGAGTTTAAGATTTTTTTAAATTAAATAAAACGAGACTCACCTCCCATGATTCCTTTGTCAATTCATTGAGTTCACCTTTCAGAGACTCTAATTGCTCTTGCTCATCATCCCGAAATATCTCTGAGCTCGTTTCATAGTCAACCAATTGATAGCCACGGGAATAAATGAGCTTCGGATTTTAAGAAAATTTTACAAAATTAATCAACCCGACTCGCTAAAATATGAGTCTTGTTCACTTTTTAATGGATCGGCTATTGAGTTATTAACATTAGTTGTCGATAATGATGGCTATGAGTTGTAGCCTGTTATAACCTTGACTATAGCCATGTCTTGCCATGTCTTGTAGCACAGGCTCTTGGTATATGCTTATCGCGTAATATGAGCTCGCCGTCCTGAGTTTGGCTATCACTTATCGTCTGCCCCTGCTCTGAGTTTGCTCTGAGTTTAATGGCTCTCGTTTTGAGTTATCGCCACCGATACGAGTTTGGCTCCGCCTATGAGTTGTTGTCTGCTATGAGCTTGGTTCGCTCTGCTTTGAGTTTGGCTCCGCCTATGAGTTGTCTACTCTGAGCTTGTAATTAGGAATCGCCGCGGATAAGAGCTTGGCATGCTATGAGATGTCGCCTGCTATGATTTAACCTTGTTCTCTGGATTCTCTCCCACTTTGGACCCGCAACCCGCCATGAGTTACATGAGTTGTTGCTGATGGTACTATGAGATTTGAACTCGCTATATGAGTTTGGCTCCCTATATGTCTGGTCAGGCGCTATGAGTTACCATATCGCTATGAGTTTGGCTCACCATTAATATCGCCCGCAGGTATGAGTATAGTTCGCCATTATTACCGCCCGCGGCTACGAGTTTAGCTCACCATTATTACCGCCCGCAGGTATAAATTTCGACTCGCCATTATTATCGCCCCCGGGTATGAATTTCGACTCGCCATTTATGTCGCCAGTGGCCAAGAGTGCTCGCCATTATTATCACCCGCGGGTATGAATTTCGACTGACCATTATTATCGCCCGCGGGCATGGATTTCGACTGACCATTATTATCGCCCGCGGGTATGAGCTTCGACTGTCCATTATTGTCGCCCTCGGCTACAAGCTTCACCATTTCAACTCTATTCCAATATTATAACTCACCTTCTCATCCACTTCCCCATATAGATGTGGCCACCAGAGCATCCAAAATTTATATAATTCCTCAACTTGAGATTTCGGGACTCCGAACCAGTACTCGGGTTTAATGGATTTCTTTTGTCCATATGACACAACGAGCCCGGGTTTCAATTTCTTCCCACGCGGTGTCCCGGTTGTTAAGCATAAATACCATGGTGGGGCTGTGTCATCTGCGGACAAGGATAGGTTCGTCGTCATGGGATAATGAGTTGTACTCGGTTGTGTGGAATGAGACGAATGGAATGGTAACAACTCTGCGGAATAAATTCAATTTAAAAACATACAATCAATTCATAATCGTACAATTTACAAGTTCCAATTTGTATTTTTCCCAAAGTCAGGTGCTGTAAGTTAATCGTCGCAAAAATTGTCGTCGTCGTCGTCGTCCGTAACCAATTTTCAGTAACCTCGTGTGCGGTCTCATTATGGAATAGGAACTATGTCGGCGTTAAGCATGTATCCTCGGGTGTGTCTTCGAGTGGAATCTGCTGGCCTGACCTGACGACACCTATCGGCTGTCCTCGGAAGGACAACCATACAAGTCGAGATAGGAAGTATACCATGTTGAGTATCGTCGGTAAGACACCTTCATGGGAATTGCTCCAAATATATTGGGTATCGTAAGGACACCTTAAAACGTTTTGCTGTCAATTTCGGATGTGGGAAGGACACCTTAAAACGTTGGCTGTCAATTTCGGATGTGGGAAGGACACCTTAAAACGTTTTGCTGTCAATTTCGGATGTGGGAAGGACACCTTAAAAAAGGTTGGGTATCACCGGAAGGACACCTTAAAACGTTGGCTGTCAATGTCGTGGGAAGGACACCTTTTAAAGTCGATTGTCATTGGGAAGTCACACCTTGTAAAGTCAAAGTCGGTTGTCAAGGACCCTGTTAAATACCGAAAAGACACCTTGTAAAGTCATTGAGACATACGACACTTGTAACCCTTGTACGACACGTCGTAAATCGTTAGGTGTATCACCAAAAAAAGTAAACCTAAAAAGTGGAGCATTAATTATGTGTTAAACTTGTAATATAAATACTTACTATCAAATGAAGCAAAGAGATCCGGCATATCATCCAGACTAACAAGAGATCTATAATTAATTTTGGACTCGGGTGGGGCGGACTGAGACTCTTCCTTTCCACTCCCACCAGAAGCACCTGTACCTGTACATAGTTTAATAATACCATAGTATATATACTTTGGATATATTAATTTTTAATAGCAACTGAATTTATTATTACAAAAACTATTATTTAAAAAACAGACATACAGACAGACAAACACTTTTTTAAATTTTATATATCCTAAAACACCGAAGGCCTCACCACTGAGTGACTCCATCCAAGCAAGCGGGAATGATAATCTTTTCAAAACTTTGGTTTTACGGGACTCGCTCGTCGTACTAGTTGTATTTGTATTTGATTGTACATTTGATTGATTTGACTGCACGTTTGACTGCACGTTTGACTGTGTATTTGGTATAATTGGGGTAAGTAAAGGGACGGTGAGGGTTGGTGGTTGTGTCGTTGTTGTTGGACTTCCCGTCATTCCTGTCGTGCTACTGTTCTCAGGATTAATGTCATCTGATTGATCTTTATGTTCATCCATTGTAATACCAGCTGTTAATGTCACATCTCCTTCAATCAATCATAAAAATAATAAAAAAGCAAATGGAAGAAATTAAAATGCAATTTTTTTTTAAACATGCTTAAAATATGTGTTTCCGGTGCGCGGCGGCGGGAAAAAGCATATAAAAAAGTTAAAATGGAGCAGCGGTGGGAAATTGAACCAGCCGTTTCCACGATATTTCATATTTGTTCAATAAAAGTGTGAAAAAATCATTGAGGTATTGAACCAGCAGCATATACTTAATGTAAACTGTAAGCACTGACACCGCACGACGACCACACACGGTAACAATTATGTTAAGGAATCGTTAAATAGGTAAATCCGGTTCATATGATACCTAAAATTTTAAATCCGTCAGTACTCACGCGTGGGCTAGTATGATTATATATTTGGATATTTTAATAATAAGCAAATGTAATATATTTAAATTGAATAATATTTGAAAGAATTTTATAAAAATTAGAATAAATTCAAATTAAAAAAATATAAACTCACCCGGATCATCATCAAGATCCTCACCACCAGTTTCACTCCACTCTTGTTCAATTGAATTTGGATAGAGTACAGGTTTAACATTACACGAAAATTCTTTCCCTTCCACTCTCATATGTGCAATATCGGAATAAATCCCAGCACATACAATGACATCTAATGGTAGGATAACACCAAAACACTCCGCACCCTGATCCAATACTAAAGGATCAGATACATTTGGATCAAACATTACAGCATTCGGGGTTACTAATAATGTACCAGCCACAACCCCAGAACCATCCGTTATATGACGAACACGGATTTTTATAAATTTACGATGATACACTGGTGGTGGAGGTACTACTGGTTCTTGTTGTTGTGTAATTTGATTACTTTTTGGAATTTTAAGGATTTGACCAGGGAATATTAAGCGGGATGATAAACGATTTACACGTAATAACTCGGATGGGGTTGTATCATATTTTGCGGCTATTGATGGAATAGTGTCCGAGTCAAGGACGACGTGTTGACGGGGGGGTAGTTGGATTTCTTCAGCTGGTGAATCCTTGAATGGATTCAATGATATTAAATCATCTAAACTTGTTGGGAAACCTAATTGGTTACTACTCTGTTGCTGTTGCTGGGAATCAACTGAACGTGATTTATTCCTGTAAAAATTTAAAAAATAAATTTTTAAATTATATTCGACATACCTATATATTGAACAAATCTTGTTCGTTATATTACTGTCATCAACTGTCAACTGTCCAAATGTCCGCGTCCCTGTGCTCATGTATACCCGTATAAGTACCAATGCTTTATGTTGTCCCCATGTCCCTTGTCCCCCACGCACTTATATTGAACATATATATTTTAGGTGTAATCAAACCTTCCGCTATAGCGCTAAAGTCTTGTAGCACTTTTCAACTTATAATAAAACATTCAGTGTGGCCTTCTCTGAAAAGTGCCGAAACCCCGCGGCGTGACAACAAACGTTTTCATGAACATTTTCACAAACGTTTTACGAGCGTCATCTAAACAGGTTTGAACCTCAACTATAAGCACAAAAGTAAGTTCGGATCGCAGAAACAGAAATCCAAGATGTAAATCATAACTTTTTCTAACCTGATTAGATGAGTATTTGGTTCAAGAACAGTACTATTTGCTGAACCAGCAATTTCAATAATTGGATTTGATACTATTAAATAATTCCCGGATGAATTTCTGGATCTATTCACATCCAATATTGGGATTGGCATTGCAGGGGTCATCATATTTATATAAACACTACTGTGCACTATGCCCTACCGATTAATTTAAACTAATATTCAGTAATTAGCCCATCCAAGAGTCACAGTCACACAAGTCAACACCCAAACCAATATAGCCCCCCAAAATGACAACAAATTTAAAATGAATATTACACAGTTTATACATAGAACTCAAAATCAAAGTAATTCAAAGACAGTAACCAAAATCTCCCGACTTTTCTCATATTACATACAAACCCACACACCCACTGAATAACCTTGAGCCAAGTTCAAAATATTTCTCATCTTCAACAAGGAGTAAATGTACTCAGTCTATAAACTCTGAAAACAAGAAATAACACAAAACTTATACCATGTAACTGTATGAACATAAACAAGAATTCACAACTCTGTCTTCTGTGCCCAGACTAGATGTATTGTGATTATGTACAGGGTGACACGAAATATTTTACGCCCCATCCCTAGAGCTCATACTTCCAGAAATCCTACAATGACGTATGTACTAAATTAAAGGAAATTTACGAATCTAACGCTCAAAATAATATTTGGACTTTTACAAGCGACCGCTGCTGTGCCAGCTGCCAGCGGAAAATAGTGAGAAAAAGTGTCGAATATTCGCTCTTTCAGCTGTTTATAAATGGTTCAACAGAACATGAACGTTAAATTGATGAAAAGTTGGATCCAAAACCTTTTAACAACATACCACAGAGTCAATAGCCATTATGATTCAGAGCCTATATGCTTTCATCACCTTGAACGCCCATATGTCACGTAAAACATTTCGTGTCACCCTGTACAATAGCCAACAAACCCAAACCACCACCGCACCAACCAACCGCCCAGTCTCAACTTATCAAATATGCACAGAAACCTAGGTATAATGTATGTAAGTTATGTGCAACAAAAACAACATTCATAAGGCGTACACATACACTACGTTCATGTTGTCTTGTGTCAATATAACAGTCCAGATCAGAGAGGCAATTTTGCTTCCCCGCCGGGAGGCAAAAATTAATCCATGTAAAAGAATAATCCCGCGTGGTAAAAATTTATCCTGAACGAAGCGGTGACATAATTTTTTCTAAATATTAAAAGTTCGATGCATTCTCATTTGCATACATTTTTTTTGAATTGTGCCTTTGGGTATCTAGATATTAGATTTGACAAAGTTTATGAAACCTCCTGGTCAAGGTCAACGACTGGTCAGTCAAAATTAAAACCGAACGGAATATACACAGTGTCCGAATTGCAATTGGAAAGGAATTGCAAATTGCAAACCCGCTCATGAACGAGTCTTGACCTGTACCAGTCCAACTGTGAAATTGGCGGGTATTACGCCAGCCATTTTCACAATTTCGGCATGCGCAGACATAATATAAAAAATTATTCACGGGACGCCCTGTATGGGATGCAATTTTGGCTCCCGGATGCAGGCGTCGTCGGGAGGCCAAATTTTGCCTCCCTGATCCGGACTACATGTCTACAAAAGTTGGCATACCTACATTCAACATTATAAAAAACCATATGCACACCACCGCCTTTATATTAACCCGAACCCGCCGCCGTAGAAGGAGCAGCGTGAGATTACCAAAAACCCTGACACTTTGCGTGACATGTGACATATATGTCGTCAATGTTTGTCATCATACAAGAAAACCCCAATGCCCGCTAATACCCGAGGACCCTTGGACCAGGTTCGCGGCGCCGACCACCCTCGAG
>JAQFYT010003365.1:0-10881 GCA_034694925.1 Ceratophysella denticulata | reverse complement strand
CACAGGCACATTCACACGCACATTCACACGCACATTCACACGCACAACCGACATTCTACGAAAATATTAGTAAAGATATACACAGCACAGACGCACTGTGTTGCATACGTTGTCTTTCAAATGCCCCAGTTAGTTGCGTCTGTTATAAATACGCGCTCGGTTAATTAAACTTGGCAGTATTTCCTTTTTTACAATATACAAGAGCAAAGGCAATTAGGAGTTACAAGCTAAAAATAATATGTGTAGTATTTATCAGTAATTTAATTAAGAACTCAAGAAAGCATGCGGTAAAATCTATGTATATCTGTAGTCATGCATATTTCACTAATTATTAACAAGTAGAGTTGGCTCGTTGCTCATTTGTTTGACGTATTTTAGTGTAGTTATGGATTTTGAATCTTAGCTTACAAACCGTGTCCCTAAAATTATATATTAGATTCTCAAAAATTCAATATTTAGAGAAAGCACAAGAACATACAACAGTTTATGACATTCGCACTTTAAGGTTATATCACGAAATTGAAATGCCATACTAAACGCGCGAATTCTGTTTGTCGAACGGAACATAGAAACGACGGTCTCAGCCGGTGGTTAATGATGCGTTGCAGCGACTTGTGTAGGCGTGGCAGTTTAGGAATGGCGCGTGTCGGTTGGAATTGAATGAAAAACGTACAGAGCTGAAATCGATCGTCAAACAAAATTATAATTTAGAGTGAACACTATTTTTAGAACAACGTAACAACGGACAGACGCCTGACTGAATGCAGCGTCAGTTAAAAATATATTCAGGTAAGTAGTTGAAATTATATATATAGTGTATTCAGAACTACATATACTCCAGGGAAGCATGCCGCCCATGCGAAGCATACCCTGCGAAGCATCGGCGGTCAAGGTCAACGGACAACGGTCAACGGTAAAGATATTGTTCCAAAGATATATTTCTGCTTCGGCTGTATATAAATTATAAATAATGAATTACCACGTATATGTCAGTGATTAGGCTTAAGATAGCTATGGACAGACAGTATGCTTTATGCTTTCCATTAAAATGATATGAGGTTTGTACGCGTCGTTTTAATGCGTATAGGTATTTGTGTGATTTATCCTGTGCTGTGAAGTGTGTCATATAAGTATACAGTTGCAATGTCGGTGTAATATGTATATTCGTTAGTTAGGATAGGTTTTTTGAAATGATCAAACTAACCTGACTGAACTAATATTACATGCGTTTAATTATGGAGGTGACAAGACAACGCATTGACTTCAACTAACTGTATTGTCCATACGTTTACATTACGAATTTGGAAATTATTGAATCGAATTCAATGCCAGACTTGAGCTCAATGAAGCAGAAAGTCGGTGATTATTGCCTGAAATGTTATTTTAGCATTTGGTCGTGGGCGATGACGTCAAAGTTGAAATTCGAAATAGATGGTTAGGCTAGGCAGGAGGCACTCCTTCTGATCTTGACCCAAAGTCCAAGAAATGCAGCTCTCAACACTCTTTTCACCGACATGCCATGAAGGTAGTTATTCTGAATTTTATGGCTCTTTGTACGCCTCCAAATCACATTTTGACCATCAGTCCGTACAAGACGTCCGAGATGCAAATAATGCATTCAACCTTTAGTAGAAGAGAATGCAAACCTATAAAAACTGACAAATTGAAATATACATACTACTTAGGGTAGGGACATACATATCTCGTTAATTTTCGTCTCCTAAGGTCTTCAGATTTCACTTAAACGAAAGAGATACTTCTCGAATCCTGTCAATTATTGAGAGTAATTAGTGATTTATCGCTTCTCGTTTTTAAGACGTTGTTATTGTTGGAAAGAGGTCAAGTCAAAGTCACAGGTGTGTGCGTGCATACGATTACAGTAGTGGCAGAGGGGAAGGACAAGAGCGAATCGTTTAATTCTAAACTTGGCATACATTCCAAAAGGCTAAATATTTTATTGATTAATTTGTTGGTAGACGGTAGACGGATTATGTATATAAACATTATGCATAATATTCATATTAGGCTGTAAGTATATTGTATCTGCTGATCTGCTTCAATTGATTTTTAGTTTGACTGCTGGCTGAGGCTATATCTCACATCTCAAGAGCTTAAATTGTTAAATTACATCATCCACATCTCAATTAATCATAACTGGGCCTACAGAGAGAAATTGAATTCATAACCTTGTTCCGTTGTTCGTGTGTGTAAAGTTGTTAAACGCCATGATGAAGGTGATAGTCTTTACAATTTTCAATATACGCTCATTTGTTTGACCTTTAGGTCGGGAGCAGGTATCAATTAATCAATGCTTCAATACTTGGTTATTGGTAGATTCGGGCGTGTATTTATTGCCCATGATTCTGAACATCTTGAACATTAATTTCGAGCTTGGGTCAGGGTGATTTTGAGTGACTCATCGAACATGTAAATCTTTAATTTCAATGTTAATTGAGGAAAAGATTACAAGATACATTACAATTCTCAGAAGTTAGCTTACTTTTGTTTTGTTGCAAATGCGATGTATGTTTTGGATATGTAAATGCTGCTTGGGTGCCCAGCCAGTAAAGTTGAAGAGAACCTTCTTGGATTTTCCAGGGCGTCCCAGAATGGCTGTTGAAAATTCTGAGCTGCGTCAATGGGGTAACATCCACATTGCACAAAGACATATTTTCTTACCCTTAAGAATGTACCAGGTGATGATCTGGGTCTCATATTCATATGCATATATGTTCCGTTTCCGCCATTTTTTTGCGCCGGCTTATGACTGTGGTGCGAGACTTCAACTGCTGTCCCAAAGTTTGGTCTTCAACGGGCTAATTCAGAAAATTGTTGTGTGCCAACGGCAGTTTTTTGGCTAAATTGAGGAAAACTTATTTATATTTAGTTGTGTTGCATCCTTCAATTGCATGTTTTAAATGATATTAATCATAGACTGGTTTTGGTGCGGAGCTGCTTTTATTTTTCCTTGTAATCCTTGTGATTGTAATTACTTAATGAGAAATATACCGTAAATCAATGACGCCTCTGCGTCATATATTTCTGATGTCCAATTGTTACTAATTTAATTTCCAATAAACAAGAACTAATCTCTTAAGACATTTGATACTTGATATACCTAGCAAACAATTCCCCTAGTTGTTCACAGTTGTCAAAATAAAAATAGTAATGACAGTAATTGGAGAACAATTTGACGGAACAAGGCGAGGGTGAGTGGTAATTGACACACACCCTTAACCTTCTCCAATGCACAGGCTAGCAGAGCTTTATGTTCGGATAATTCCTCAACGCGCTGATCGCAATTAGTGATAAGGACAAATTGATTATTAGGTATTCAGTCAATGGCGAAGTTGACGTGTAGAGTCAAGCACCAGGTCATTTTGTGATCATGATCAATGAGGTGTGGCAGGTTGTGTTTTATAGGCTGATTGACTGTAAGCTATATTCAAGTTACGGTCAACCATTAAATTAATCACTCGGGCATATGATTCATTGTAAAATCATTATAGATTTCAATTATTTGGTAGCATTCATTTGCCTTCTCAAACAAGCACTGTTTGGGAGTCGGTAATAACAGGATTTGAAGTCTGAAGTAGATTATAGTTAGATGTACAATGAAACAAACAACTTTCAAAAAACCAGGTATGCACAGATTAGATGTAGAGTTGCGAATAAAATACTTCAAAAAATACGGGTTCAATATGTGGAACATAAATATTTCCAGTATATCTTTAAAATCTGCATTTCCCAATCCTCACGCCCAATTTCAGAACTTAGAATTCATAGAAATAAATGTAGTTGTAAACAAGAAAGGCAATACGTGTAAGCTAATTCTACACGATTAAATAGGTCATAAAACTATTTGTTTGACATTATGAGTGCCTTACTGGGACAGAATTTGAACTCCTATGGTCTGGGCTATTATTATTATCCAGAGAGCGCGTTGACCAGCAGCGCTAGCCCGCTTAGTTTCTGGTTCCATCATTCCAGCCTTGACACATGTCTCTCGTGCTTCCTTCGGGATTTGACTGTAGTGCGGTCTCAAAATATCCTTCCCTTCCACAATTTCAGCCGCCATTCCACCCGGCACGTGCCAGTTGACATGACAGTGAAGTAACCAGACACCCGGGTTATTTGCAACGTAGCGGAGGACAAGCCATGACAGTGCATTGAAGCGCGTAGTATCTCGCTTGGGCGCCCTTGTTCGTAGAAGATATGCATGCCTCCATGGGGTGTAGTCACCGTCAGCTTCCTTACCAGCCCCTACGATCCAAAAGCTGTGTCCATGCAAATGCACTGAAAATTACAGGGAAAACGTATTTTCAAGTCACCACCACCGCTTATAGAGCTTTAACAGGTTACATAGTTGTGCCCAGTTGTGCCTCTGTGCCCAGAATGTCCTGTATATCGTACCGGGATGGCCATTGAAGTGCCTGTTGTTGATGACAAGCTGAACTACGCTTCCATTACCGCTCGTGTACAAAGCATTCGTATTCTCAGGAATACTTTGATTACGTATTACTTGAAAAATCGTTGGCATTTCCCCATCCACAAGTTTATATTGAACTCCATTGGTGGTCCAGAAGTGATCGCCGTTGTTTCTGCGAAAGCCATGGAATTGCACCACGATCTCTTCATCAAAATAACCTGGTGCCAAGTCCTAGGCCTTAGGCAGGCAATGAATGCTCTCCACTAACTGGACAGCACCGCTTTGGTTATTCTTGCCCTTTCCATCGATGATCGAAGACAAGTTCTCGTTCTTGAAAACACTGCCGTTATTAGCGCTGACATACCTGGAATAGATCAAATTAGATACACCATTCGTTATTTTATGTAGCATGAGCGTTGAACGTCATTGGTGACCTCGTATGTATAATGTTTAACCTTAATATGGCGTATGCATCTGCCTGACCAGGCTGGCTTCCATAAAGCTTGTTGATATTTGGCGGGTTCTGTTTCATAATTATCTCCGCCGCCACACCAGAAGGTCTGACACGGATAATAAACTCGGAGCCCACAGTTCCTCCATCTGCATTCATCCTGACTATAAAAGAATAACGCATGGCATGCGAGATTATAGCTTAGTCCACAGGTCCACCGAGAATTGTGTCCACCCCGTCCGCCTCAATGCACTCCAGCGTATGGTTGTCAATGGAGAACCTGAAGAAATATCCTGAGGACGCACCTATAACTCGAATACGATAGGAAACTCCTTGAACGACCTCGAAGACGACCGGTGCACGAGGTTTCTGGACACATTGGAGCTTTTGATGCTCTGCTTCAGCACAAGGATAGTAGCCCTGGCCATTGATAAGGAAGGAGCTTGACCAGGGGACAATTAACGCAGTGTTAGCTGGCGATAGGTACCAGTTTGTAAGCTCTTCTCCAGTGTTGTGGTACCAATCTGTGAGTGCTATTGTGATCTCTGCTGTGTAGAGGTGACCCCACGCTTCCGGATCGTTGTCCACAATGAGGACACCCCAGAGACCGTCAACAAGGTACGGACCATAATGGGCATGCCACCTATCAGACGTTGGACAAAACAAATGCGGTATTAATTAAATTCATCGAACGTTGATTAGAGTTAACACAAATAACTAGTGTTTGCTCAAAGGTGTATCTGTATTCATTTGCTATCTACATCAAAGTGTGGGTAGGTAATAAGTTATAATATGGACGCGTTACCAATGGGTGCCTGGTTGCAACAGGTGGAATTCATATATTTGTGACGCTCCATAAACCAAGGGGCATTGTGAGACCTGCTCCACTCCATCCATAAAAGGAGCACCTGCCATATGTAGACCATGCCAATGAATGGTCACATTCCGCCTCGTTTGAATCTGATTCCTGACACGAACTCGGACAAGGTCACCCCTTGTTCCCCGAATAGTGGGACCTGGAAATTGACCATTTACTCCAAGGATTTCCCTTGATACTCCGTTGGGTGCCCCTGTGAACCAACTCACGTTGAATTCGTACTCAATTATGCGTCTGATTGGTACACCGGAACTCCAAGATAAATATGATTCAGTGTGTTCGTCGTGAGCCGAATTTACCAGGGAAATTTCAGCAAAGCTCAGAATCAACATTGCGAGATGGTGTGGAAACATCTTGTTATCTGAACTGCAACTGCCAAACTGATTTCATATTTCGTGTACATCAGTACGAAAACGATACCAGACTACTTAAATGAATGAACCATTTCTTGAATATGTAATTTATTTGGTTCTACACAGTTACCTATGGAACAGCTGAGTTCTGTTGTGTTCGTCAAGGTCTGTATCCGTAACGAGTTGAAAGAACTTTGTCTCCAGAGTCTTTATTTAAATGCATAAGTAATGTAGTGTTGACCAATACCCAGTTGTTTACATGTAAATTATCAAGATTCTATTCTTGCAGCGAAGAACAAGAGAAAACAATAGAAAACAAAAAGAGTAGTACTTATCAAAGCATGATCACAAATTGTGATTTCATGGCACGCACGATCAAAAAACTTGCATACAATTATTCACAAAAGGTTAACTTTTCATACGATTCTAAAAACTGTAGCTATAATCATATACTGAAGCATTACAGCAACATCAGCAGCAGTGATGCTGTCAGCATCACCAAATGGCGAAGTCGTATGACCTTAAAATGGAATGCGGTTCACTGTGGGGTCGGAACCCCCTTTTGACCAATAAGGAAGGGTCAAATCGCTTGGGTCTTGTGCATCCCCAATCCTTTGGCTATATCTTTCTGTTGGAACCAAAAAGGGTCAAATCCCCCAGGCAGGTTTCGAAGGCCACCTTGCAAGAATTGTCAAGTACTTTAATTGGATATTGCCCGAAATACTAGAAATACGTAAAGCAACCAGAACGTATTTAATATGGAGGTATTCTGGTTAAATTATGTTTATGTCCTCCATTCCAGAATAATTCTATGTTCCATTTGGAAAGTTCTGTATTATAAGAAGTTTGTCTTTCACTAAATATTAAAAACCTCGTTGTATTATTGCTGGATTATCTTTCAATTCTTTATTTACATGACAAGCAAATAATTCGCTACACTCCGGCTTGAGTTTTACATAGAAGTTGATTAGCTACTTTGTTTTATTGAGGTTAAAACGTGGTTGACTGAATTAAAACATGGATCCTTATCGGAAACAAAGTTTTGATGCCAATGGCTTAATCTTATGCTCAATTAGTACCGTGAATGATTATAATCAGTATCTCTAAGGTTAGTAATTTATAAGTTTAAGGCATATGTGATAGATATGGTATGTAGGAGTTTTGGATGATATTTTCTTAATCATCCCATGCTGAAGCTGGGGCTGGGATTAACCCAAGCCCCAACCCTATTGTACAAATCAAAAAGATTTGCTAATTTTTTTTATATTCATATTCACAAAACTGGGCTTACAAGTTTTTTCTACACGATTGAGTTCACTTTGTGCGTGTGTCGAATTCAATCTTAGCTTAGGTTTAATTGCCTTTGTGTTGTTCTTTTGCTCTGCACCGTCCCTATGGTTCTGGCCGAAGTTTACACTGACGGTGGACAAGGTATCCGCTCACCTGAATTGACACACAAGTATTTAGAAGTTAAAGCTTACATACTTATGTCCTCAAACGTTGTGGATATTGATTGTGAGCTAAATACTTTGTATTCTTATATCTCGACTTGACCGTACTGACAATACTATCGCCTCGGACAAAGCAGAAATACATGGGAAGTGACAAAATAGTTGACATTTGTGGCATTTAAAATCAGTATTTTTTTAGCATTAGACCAGAAGCGTCTACTTAGGTTGACCCATGATGACCGTCTGTCTGTCACCGATTTACCCTGCAGGCATATGCCATCAAAGTCGTAAAGCAAAGCGATGAAATCTTTGTGAATTCGGTTTTTTTTAAATCTGAGCATTCTACTAAATACAAAATCCATATTTAAAGTTGCTTGTTTTGAGACGAGGAGCTACACAACTTTTTCTTATACTTAATTGAAAGTTATAAGTATGTGCTTGACTATTGAGAACGTGGTGTACTTAGCTTCGTAACAATACTGCTTTGATATGATGCAGTCAAGTCATCTTGTCTTGACTGACACAGTTAAAAGATGTTTTATAAAAAGTAAAAATGAGTTAGAGTTTGATATGATTTGATTTGACTGAGCAAGGCAGAGTTCTGAAATTCTTAATTCAAATTCAAGACAGGAAGCCTCTGGCTCTTAGCTTTACTTACTGTCTCGTTGACTCATGTAGATCATTTTGATACATTAGACATTATGAACTGGTCTATGTACTGCATTTCCATATGTCTTGTGCTCTACTGCCTTCATAATCATCCGCCCAGTTGCCCATTCTGCCTCATCTTGATCACTTGATCATAAGACTTGATTTCTTTGACCCAATTAAGAAAAAAGGAGTCGGAATGAAGACCCTGTCCCAGGCCAGGCCAAGCCTCTGTTTACTCCTATACCATTCTGCCTCAACGGGCGTGCACGACAATCACAACCCATTATTCATATTTCTAATAAGTCTCTTCCACAAATCAAGGAAAAACCAAAAGTTTTTATTTCCTAATTAACATGTACAAGCACGACCTTCGAAAGATTTTAACACAACGGACATGAACGGATCACCTTGCAATTGAATTTTTGGCTTTTGACATTAAACGTTAGCCCGATGGAATGTGACCCTATTACTTCTCTGCCCAGTGGAAATGTACCTTACCATGCCTGACACTTCATCTCTATCTTATGCACAGCTTTTGATAACCATTTGCATTTGAAATACCCCAAAAAATTCAAATTTCGCATTGAAATGAGTAAATTAGCTCATTTCAAGTAATTTTGGTATTTGGTTCCCACAAGTATATCTGATCGAGTTTTGAATTTTGAATACCTATGTAATTTGCCGTGCTTAAAATTTGAAACAATAAGGTCGTAAATCGTAACATCCCTAATGTTTGGCTTTGAGAACTGTATCAACTTTATTCATATTTCTCAAGCATATTTGCTAAACGCGTAAGTTCCTCAATCTTTTGTCAGGTTATAAATCATAATTGGGCCAAACAGTAGCTTGCAACGTCATTTTCCACACCAGGCGTAATCTAAATTGCACATGGTTATGTCTATGAACTCTTGGTCTTTTAATTGCTTTATAATTGTAATTGTATTTACCCAGTAGGTAGTTTTGCGTGTAAAACTGTGCGTAGAGCTGTAGGGTTTTGATGCAGACCGAATTATTCACAAGAATTCCAATACAAGTTTTACAGTCCAAACCAGGCGCAATTTACATAAGCCAAGTGCTTACAGATAAGGCATTTGATTAAGAATTACGAGATAATAGCACCTATTTTCCAATTTGAAGCCGCATGAGCTTAAGACCTAATTTGGAATTCCACATGTGAGTCAAGGTGAGAAGATAAAAAATGACGCCGACGACGGGGTCTTGATCCCTTCAGCTCCCCGTTGCCATCGCCTGCCTCCTTGGCTCCCAATAATAGCGAATAAATTAATTACTACCAACTGGGCTTGGGACACGGCAGGCGACGACCTGGCCTTCCAACTCCAACCCCGGCTTAAAATTAATTATTTGTGGACATGACGTTTACGTACGTACAGAAATATCATACTTGCGTACGTAAATACATGGCATTTTACGGCTATCCGGAAGCGATCAAATCCGAAGCGACAACTTTATAAATACGGTCGCGGACATATTAAAATTCTGACATCGTGGTTTAGGGAATTGTCGTTTCCTGAATTGTCAAGCCATCAAATTACCTTATTGACTGCATAAAGAAACCTCAAATGTATGCTGTATGCGATGTGCCTTAAATGTGCACGATCATGATAGGGTGCGGAATGTTGGAATTTGAAATCAAGTTGAGAATGCTGCTCTAGTACCTACCTGTGTTATGGGCAATGCATAATCGTTCCATTCTTATTCCGTGTATTCAATAGATTCAATAGCGCTTCACATTCTGCTTGACGTGTCAAGAATTAATTATTCCATTCAATATCCTGTATCAAAAGGATAGCTGATTAATTTCAGACAACGCGTCTATTATTGTAAGTATGGCAGATGACGAAGTCTAAGCGACTGTGACTAATTCCCCGTCCTACGAAACATGAGCGAGGCTCATTAATCAGAATGGGACGCTCAAAATCTTAAAGAAATGTCTTCAAAAAATTGGAGCGTATAAATAGAAACTGCAATTGTTGTGGTTGGGCTAGACGCTGCCCCTTTTCCTTCCTCTAGGGCCTCAATTAATATTTCAAAGACCCGACGTGATGTTTTATAAATGTGCATATCAACGGTATTAACATATTTTTTGCAATGCCAATTATACCTCAGTCCGCGTACCTACTATGATGTAGCCTTCAGGACGTGAAATATCAACTTTCGTTTCTAGTTAGCAACTTACAAATGTGCCAAGATGAGGCTCGTTAGAAGGAACTTTGTTTTTGCCAATTTTGGTGTTAACAATGCTGTTGGAATGTTGAAATTGAATGAATTTTTTTTGCGAACCTCGGGTTTACGCCCGAAACACTCGTATTAGATATAGGTATAACTGAGATGATTATCATATAAGCCAGTCGCTAAGGTCAGACGTAGGCGCCTGTTAACGATCAATATAATGAACGGAACAACAGAACTTGACGCTAATAGGAGGAATTTGTGGATTGGATTCGTCAATTGTTTTATTTGTATTAGTGGATTTTATTGAGAAACCTTGTGAAATTGACAAATGCAGATAACTATACTCAAATGCTGATATAGCCATCGACACGCCTTATCAGAACTAGGTACCTTACTTTAATCTTATATATAAAATCGTAGAGAATAATCCGAGCGACCGAGCGACCGTCCTTCACGTCCTGTAAACAAGTCTATCA
>JAQFYT010003364.1:0-10882 GCA_034694925.1 Ceratophysella denticulata | reverse complement strand
GAGCGCTTGCATACCGTTTACAACATTACGCGTCAACGTGACGGGCCATGGTTGCCATGGCTTCACTTGCTAGTTATTCATAAACTTGCTGCGGCTCAAGTATTGCTGCTGTCCGTCATATGCCATGTATTTAATAATTCCTACTTGTCAGTTTTAGCTACCTATGTATGTATGGCTGCGGAAAATGACAGTCGACTCCGACCACACGCACAACATAATAGGCAGTAATCTAATATCACGCGAATTAAGTTTTCTGTCTAACCACTTCGGCATGCACGCTTTCGGGTAGCCTATGATATGGGTTGAATCAATACAGTATAGCTTGATAATAATTATCCTGACCTTGGGAATTTCGGGTTTTATAGCCTGAATTAGTTAATAGGTAAGAAGGAATACGAGAATACGAAGTGAACCAGTTTTATATGTACACTATATTTCAGGTATGTAGTTACTAAATATAACTTGGAACTTGGAAGCGAAGCCTGAAGGTTGTTGTCGAGAACCCAAACCCACCACATATCGTCCACTCTGATTGATTGAGTGACTCAATTCCAGCACGGTACCTACATATTGGAGCATTTTCATTTCTATTGTCTACTTTTCAGTCCAGTTCTCTAAACCGAGACGCTCCATAACACCAAATAATACAGAACAGTACGGAATCTCCATCGGTAAAATCAAACCCAGACTAGGCGACCTAGTTTTGCCCGATTACGAAAATCTGTCTGCTGTTCTGCGTACATTCAATATACGAGTTTAGCTTGAGTTCATCTGTATCAGAAAGACGAGCTAAGAAGAACTTGTACACCAGAAAATTGGCTTGGTGCCTATTGACTGTCAGAATAAACAAAATTCTATTAGGTTTGTTTATGTATATAAATATACTTGTTTTTGATATTACTGACAAATTATAAATTAACCTTACATAACTGTACAGTCAACAGTCGAGTGAAAAAAAAATAAGTCCTTCTATGTGCATAAATCGTTAAAAGTTTGCAATTTACAATGTACTCATGTATAAAGTTCCATAAACACTACCGAACATACATTAGTAGCTTACCGGCTTTATGGCGAGTCTATTTCAATAAGGCAAGTTGTACACACTGACCTATACCTGGACTTGAGTAATCTTGTTGGTATGAGCTTTACAAAGTAGATCCTGGTTAATGACGTTCAGGTGCAGGTTGTTATGTGTGAAATTCTATATCTACATATGATATCACTTTCACACACAAATTACACCTGGAACCTGGAAATCGCTTGTCGATGACTTCTTTATCATAACGTGAGTGTGAGATTGAAAATTCGATAAGACTCCATGACCTCGTAAAGCCTTGGACTGCTTTACATAAACAATTAGTGCACGCTCATTTCAAATGATGAGAATAAAATACGTAACGCTTATTCATAATATGAATAAGCGTTACGTATTTTGCTGTTTAGATAATAAATTTTGACTTTAGTTAAGTCTTTGTCTAATAAGCTAACGTTTTTGGTGTCCAGTTTCAGTTTCAAGCCAAACTCCGCAGGATGAGTACAGACGCTAAAGGATCTACCGGAGCAAAAAGCGAGGCCCAAAGCAATATTCTGAAATGGGCCAACGACTCCGACGGGAAGTTTGTCCGGAAAGACTCCCTATTCCGGAACTTCATCTCGACCACGGGTCATCTCACGGGTCAATACCCACCAGAGAAAAACCGGTATCATCTCTACATAAGCCTTGCATGCCCCTGGGCTCACCGTACGCTCATTGTCCGGAACATGAAGGGGCTTCAGGACATCATCGGACTCTCCATTGTCCACTATTACATGGGCCCATCGGGCTGGGAATTCAGTGACCAAGAAGGTTGTATCCCTGACCCTGTCATCGGAGCCAAATTCATGAGCCAAATCTATTTCATGACCGAGCCGGACTACGACGGTCGCTTCACTGTTCCAGTTCTCTTTGACAAGAAAACCCGTACAATTGTTAACAATGAGAGTTCGGAAATTATTCGAATGTTTAACTCGGAATTCAATCAATTTGCAACCAATCCGAGTCTGGACTTGTACCCGTCTGCCCTCAGGGACCGGATAGAAGAGCTGAATGAGTTGATTTACCATGGGTTGAATAATGGGGTGTACAAGGCCGGATTTGCCACGTCCCAAGAAGCCTATGACGCCAATGCTAAACTGGTTTTTGAGACATTGCTTCGCCTGGACGGGATTTTGAAGGACACGGACTTCATCTGTGGATCTGTTTTGACGGAGACGGACATTCGGCTCTTTACATCTGTGATCCGATTTGACCCGGTCTACTATGGTCATTTCAAATGTAACTTGGTAGCTGTCAGAGAGCTACTGAACTTGTCTCGTTGGCTGAAACGGATTTACGAATCTCCAGGGGTAAAGGAGACGGTGAACATGGAGCATATTAAGAAACATTACTACATGTCTCATAAACAAATTAATCCAACTGGAATCGTGCCTTTGTACAATGGGGTCTTTGCCGAATGAATTATGGTATTTACTTGAAAAAGAAAATCAAGCTTTTTTTGCTATTTTTGTGCAATTTATTTCGCTTGTATCCTTAGCCATATGCTTAAGATTTATCCGGGTTGTCAAAAATATTTAAACAACACGTCGATTAGTAATCTAATAATAGTTGTAGCTAAGCTATTGAATTATTCATTAATAAATTCAAGTAATTAATACTTCATTTTTTTTCACCGATGGTCTCTAATTAAACATGTGCAATTTTCGTTCCGTAACCTATCAATGATCTCATCGTCAATATAGAATAATTTAGCGTGCACACGGACGCAAGGCAGACTAGGACTACATTGTACTGAGATTATCGTACGAGGAAATACGGGACGGAATTAGTATTCGTTACCTAAAATTGATTATGTGTGTGTCGGAAGCATGACCAGATTAGATGGTCGGTTTAGTTAAATTAAGTCAGAAAACAGGTTTTTTGGTAGAAAAGATAGGTGAGTGATATATTGGATTCATAAATAACTCTGCATTTTAACCTAATCTCATGGTAGAATTTGCATTAGCCTGCATTCAATGTCACGCGTCACCATGCGGTCAATTCTGATCGGCTTTTACTACTTACGAACAACTAGTCAATCAGGCATTGTCGCTTTACAATTGTATATACCTACCTTACTATGAGCTGCTAAATAGTAAGCGTAATCTTCCCTAGCCTGGATAGGGCAATAAATTATATTCAAAACGTAATCTTTTGACTCAAATATAATGGAAGGATAAGGTTATGTACTTAAAGACTTAAAATTAGCATTGCATAAGATGATAGTTTGCGACAACGCTGGATGTTGTTGTTGGATAAGAAGCATCCTTGGGGTACATGCAATGCAAGTAAAATGAGCAGCGGACACATCCCACATAAATCCATTTTTGTGAAAAACTGAAACTGGAAATACAAGTTGTATTTATGTGACACCTGTGTAAGATTTGCAGATTTTTTGGAGTCTTTCCAGTAGAAATTACATCAAAAGCGTGATTCCGAAATTGGTTGGCAAAAGCTATAAAAGGAATACCGTACACGCGAGATCTGTCCATTCCAAGCCAAACTTGTTCATCCGGCTGGAGTTAATTTTGGCCAGGTAAGAATACTAATTAGGACTTAATTGAATACAATTTTAAAAAAATACTTCTGAGATATTTAGCCATACCATCATGGGCAGACGCATTTATTTAACAAGCCGAACTACGTTCATGAACCGAAGTACTCAATTCGGTTCCAGCGGTTTTAAAATAACCAAAATTGACGGTTCAAAACTGCATAGGTATTATAACTGTATGGCTACCTATTTTCAATTCAATATTTTTTGAATTTTGTCAGCACAATGAAGTCGTCCATGATTCTGCTGGTCCTCGCCCTATGGGTGTCAGCAGCCTTCAGCTCGCAAGGCATCCCACCACCCGCAAAGGTCAATAAGCCAGTCTCAGTCCCGTCCTACTACGAAACTCATTACAGCCAGGACAGGGAAGTGGAACAGGTTAAACATACGACAGGTGCACAGGTCAGCCTACACTCCAAAGTTATCGCACCACAAACCGGTCCAACGGTCACCTTCACCCAGACCTCCTACCAGAAACCGGTTGTTCAAAATGAACAGCACTACGTGTCTGGTCAATATGGCGGATCCGTCAAGACCACCACCACCCAATTTGGAGGACAATACAACCAACAAGAAACTGTGACCAACCGATGCAATCGACCTCGAGCTCTTCTTAATTTTGATTTCGTACGACAAAATTATTGAATAATTTATAATAATTAGCATTTCGTAAATAGCAAAAACTAATTATTTTTTTTATTATTTTCAGGATAAGACCGTGACCAAAGGTACCTGGTACTTTCCCCTGTTGCACAAGAATGACTTGAACAATATCTACAGAACGACTTATGGTTACGACCTCAGAACATCTGAGAATATAAACAACGTTTGCTTGAGGAACGACTGGACTGCCGATGAAGTTTTTGTTCAATTCTTCGGCCGAGACGACGTTGCTTCTGGGCAGATTGCCTGTAAGAGTATTGACAATGGAGCTGGTTCCGAGTGCAGTCTCATTGAACGTAATTCAGGTGAGCATATGAATATTCAAATATGCAATTACTTGGTAGCTATTTCAATTAATGACTAATATTATTTAAAATTTGATTTCAGTCAACCCCGTCAAGTTCTACGGTGTCAAGACCGATAATAAGAACTACGTGCTGATCTCCACTTGCTGGAAGTCCGGTGAAAATGGATGGGTCCTCTTCTCCCAAACGCCAACCATTTCCTACAGCCTGAAACAAGAAATCCTGGCTGAAGTCAAAGCCCTCGGATTCAACTCCTTCGATACCAAGGATTTGTCTTACACTTCTTGCAGTATTGGACATGCTGTTGACACCGTTGTTAATACCTTTGGTCAAACCAACACTTACGAAACCAAGGTCAAGGAAACGGTCAACCACTTTGGTCAACGCCCAACCTCCACGGTCTTCACCCAAACCCAACACGTCGTCCGACCAGCCACATTCGTCACGGAACAGAAGACCTTTTACCAACCGCAGACTCAGTTTGTGGTCGAGAAGGAGGTCGTTACCAAATACGCCAACTGCAAGGTTCCATCTGACTATCAGCTTGCAGACATCACATGGGTTGGTAAAATTAAGAAATTCTGCCGCAATTCTAAACATTATGTGCTAAACATAGTATTGTACTAACTAATTTCCACACAGGTCAGGCTGAGGTCCGACCTGACCTGAACCTTAACTGAACTGAAAAACTCAGTTCAGGTTGAGAGTTGACCTGAACCTGAGAACTTTCACTCAGGTCAAGTTGTGGGTTGACCTGACCTCAATTTGAAATATCAGGTCAGGTTGAGCGCCAACCTGGCCTGATCTGAACCTGACCTGACCTGAAATTTTCAGGTTGACCTGTGACCTGTGCAGCTTTAGTACTAAACATCTAAAACCGTATTTCAGAGATCCAACACCGACTCTTTCTACTACCCATTGATCCATGAGAATGACTTCAACAATTTCTACAAAATCGTGTTCGGTCGTGGTTTGCGGTCAAATGAAGATGTTGGCGCACAATGCCTTCGCAACCATTGGTCGGTGAAGAACCGTGGTATCAGTTCAGTTCGTTCCAACCTTAACATTGTCAATGAATTGATCTACACTATTGTTAGTGCTGATAAGACTTCCGAAGAAGTTGTTTGCAAGCAAATCGGAAACAAGTGGTCTTACGAATGTAACCCTGTTCAAGGTATGTTGATTAAATAAACTGTTTCCCAGCCATCTTAACGCAAACTAATCAGTTCCTTACGAAACAACAGGTGAGGCATTCCGACTTTACACCATCAAAACCGATAATTCCAAATACGCTCTATCGTACACTTGCTGGGAATCTGGTACTATTGGCTGGACGCTCTATTCCGACACGCCCACCGTGAGCCTTGCAACCAAACAAGAAATTCTGCGACAGGTCCGAACTTTGGGCTTCAGCGACAAATACGACATTTACTTCGAACTCCGTTACGATACCTGTGCCGTGCCAAAGGTTCACGAATATGAATCAACCCAAGCCTTCACTAGTCAAAAGACCATTTACCAGCAGCAGACCAAGTATGTTGTTGAAAAGGAGCAAGACAAATACGTTGCTGGCGGCGTTTCCCTGTATGCCAATTGCAAAGTTCCAACAGACTACCAGCTTGTTGATCTTAGATGGGTAAATACTGTTCATTTTCAAAACATCTTTTTGTTGTCAAACACCAGCTTATTTTAAGTATTGTTTCATCACCAGCAGGGTTCTCAAACCAAGGATTTCTACTATCCCATGATCCATCAAACCGACTACAACAACTTCTACAGAACCGTGTTTGGTCGCGACCTTCGTGCCAGCGACGATACCAGTTCAATCTGTTTGAACACCAGATGGAACTACCAGTACCCAAGCAGTTTGAAGAACAGCCTCTTCAACATTTACAGCGCTGACCAGACTTCAAAGGACATCAACTGCAAGCAAATCGGAAACAGATTTGCATATGAATGTACCAACGAGCTTGGTAAATGCAAAATGGAATATTTTATTCCCGTTAATTATGAAACATGGCGTGAGACTTAATAATATCATTCTTTCACTTTTGCAGGCGAAAACTATCGTCAATACGTCTTGAAATCTGATCACAGGAACTGGGCTCTCAGCTATACTTGCTGGGAATCTGGACTCACCAGCTGGAACGTTATCTCAGACACGCCAGCGATTTCTCAAGTCACCAAGGAGGAAATCCTGAGGAAAGTAGGGACCCTTGGTTTCGAAGCTGATGATTACTTGGACATTAACTACGATCGTTGCAACGCACAAGTCGTTATCAAGCCAGCAACAACTTTCACATCAACCGTCCACCAAACCAAGCCAGCCACAACTTTTACCTCAACCGTTCATCAAACTAAGCCCTTTGTCTCAACCTTCACCCAGGAACGTGAAACTACTTCCTACGTTAAACCCACTGTCCAGCAACAGAAGAACACGTATATTTTTGGAAAAGAACAAGACAAATATGTTTCGGGTGACATCTCTCTCTACGCTAATTGCAAAGTACCCACCGACTACCAGCTTGTGGATCTTAGATGGGTAAATAATATTAAATTAGAAAACATTTTTGAAAATATTAATCGTAAATATCCTCAGGTTGTAACTCATTTTATTTCATAACTATAGCAGGGATCTCAAAACGAACTGTTCTACTATCCCCTGATCCATCAAACCGACTACAACAACTTTTACAGAGCCGTGTTTGGACGCGATCTTCGTGCCAACGATGATACCAATTCAATCTGCTTGAACACCAGATGGAACTACCAGTACCCAAGCAGCTTGAAAAACAGCATCTTCAACGTTTACAGCGCTGACCAGACCTCAAATGCCATCAACTGCAAGCAAATCGGAAATAAATTCGCCTATGACTGCACCAACGAGCGTGGTAAATATAAACCTCTTTATTTGATATGCCAAGCATATGATGCAGTATATTCTGAAATGCTAATTTTTTAAAAATAGGTCAAAACTACCGACAATATGTCTTGAAATCTGACCACAAGAACTGGGCTCTTAGCTACACTTGTTGGGAATCTGGACTCACTAGCTGGAATGTTATCTCCGATACAGCAACAATTTCAGAGTTCACCAAACAGGAAGTCCTGAGGAAGGTTCAGACTCTTGGTTTTGAAGCTAATGATTACTTGGATATCAGTTACGAAAGTTGCAACCAACAACTTCTTACCAAGCCAGCCACTACCTTCACCTCTACCGTCCACCAAACCAAGCCAACTACAACCTTCACTTCTACCGTCCACCAAACCAAGCCAGCCACAACTTTTACCTCAACCGTTCATCAGACCAAACCAGCCACAACTTTTACCTCAACCGTTCATCAAACTAAGCCCTTTGTCTCAACCTTCACCCAAGAACGTGAAACTACTTCCTACGTTAAACCCGCTGTCCAGCATCAGCAAAATACGTATGTTTTTGAAAAAGAACAAGATAAATACGTTTCGGGTGAGATTTCCCTCTATGCTAACTGCAAAGTACCCACCGACTACCAGCTTGTGGATCTTAGATGGGTAAATAATATTAAACTAGAAAACATTAGTCGTAAATAACCGCAGGTTGTAACTTATTATGTTTCATAACTATAGCAAGGATCTCAAAACGAATTGTTCTACTATCCTCTGATCCATCAAACCGACTACAACAACTTTTACAGAGCCGTGTTTGGACGCGATCTTCGTGCCAACGATGATACCAATTCAATCTGCTTGAACACCAGATGGAACTACCAGTACCCAAGTAGCTTGAAGAACAGCATCTTCAACGTTTACAGCGCTGACCAGACCTCAAAGGCCATCAACTGCAAGCAAATCGGAAATAAATTCGTCTATGACTGCACCAACGAGATTGGTAAATATAAACTACCCGTTCTATTTGGGATGCCATAAGTATGATGCAGTATATTCTGAAATGATTCTTTTTAATATTTATAGGTCAAAACTACCGACAATATGTCCTGAAAACTGACCACAGGAACTGGGCTCTTAGCTACACTTGCTGGGAATCTGGACTCACTGGCTGGAATGTTATCTCCGATACGCCAACAATTTCAGAGTTCACCAAACAAGAAGTACTGAGGAAGGTTCAGACTCTTGGTTTCGAAGCTAATGATTACTTGGATATCAATTACGAAAGTTGCAACCAACAACTTCTTACCAAGCCAGCCACAACCTTCACCTCTACCGTCCACCAAAGCAAGCCAGCAACAACCTTCACGTCTACCGTCCACCAAACCAAGCCAGCTACAACTTTTACCTCAACCGTTCATCAAACTAAGCCCTTTGTCTCAACCTTCACCCAAGAACGTGAAACTACTTCTTACGTAAAACCCGCAATTCATCAACAGACCTCAACCTACTTCCAACGACAACCTATCGAGTTCAAAGAAACCACGACCGTTGTGAAGCAACCCGTGGTTCACACCACAACAATCGTGAAGCAGCCGGAGGTCCACGTTCATACCACAACCTTCTCGCACCAACGCCCAACCCAATTTCTGGAAACGTCAGCTTTCGTCAAGCAACCCGCTGTGCAGACCAGCGTATTCTCTCAAAAACCCGCCGTACAAACGAGTGTGTTTTCTCAAAAACCCGCCGTGCAGACGAACGTATTTTCGCATCAACGCCCTGCTATCCAATACAAGGAAACCACTAGCTTCGTCCAGAAGCCAGCCGTTCACCAGACCACGACCACCTTCACTGAAAATCGAGGAACTTTTGGAAGTCAGAAGGTATCTGGTTACTACCAACCCACCGTCGTAAAGACCAATGTCGTTTACAGCGGAATCCGCGCTACAAAGTATCAACACTGTAATATTCCTCCATTATCCGAAATTGCCGACAGTCCATTGGCTGAAACAAATGGAGTCAGGGTATGTGCTTACACTGCACTCGTTTCGTATGTACATCTTCTGTGTGTCGCCAATTGATTTTGTTTAATTTTGTTGATTTTTTGCAGAACCAAGCCGATTTGCCTCTTCAAGAGCAATACTTCTACTTCCCACTTACCCAAAGGACCACGCTGAACAGCGTTAACAAATTCGTTTTTGGCCGAGCTCTGAACGCCTTCGAGCAGGTCAATTCCCTTTGCTATGGCTCCAAATTCAGCTGGACTGGTAAGGACAAGGATATCTTCATCACTTTCTACAGCAAGGGACTTTACAATAACCGATCCAGTGAGCAGATCGTCTGTCGTCAAGAAGACAGCACCAAATGGCTTGGAGAATGTGTTTCCGCTACTGGTACGCTCGAAGCTAATCGTTAATTTTTAGAGACGTCGCGCTTAACGTACCTACGGTGTCTAATATAAACGCTCCATGCCACAGGTGAAACCTTCTTGGCTTACGTCGTCCGCGAGGACCTCAAGGAAGGAGAGGCCAACGGATTCATCGGAAACTTCTGTTGGGAATCCGGTCAGACTTCCTGGAATTTCTTTTCTACCGAAAAAACCGTTCCTGCCGAAGACAAGGAAATAGTTCTCCGAGAAGTGACCCGATTGGGTTACAGCCCTGAAGACTACGTTGAGCTTTCTTACACGCAATGCCCAAGAGATGTCTACGAAGAAAGCCTTCAGACCAAATTCTTCCACCGGAAGGATAAGTACCAAACCAACTATGAGGTCATCTCCAAAGTCCCAGTCACCTCATTCAGTACTTGCAAGCGCCCCAAAAATTATTTGAAGCGATACAATTTCGTAAGTATACCAAATGATGAATTGATTTTGCAGGTTATGATTGAACCAGTTGGCATTTATTTTGGTAATTTTGTTCACGTAGGAATCAAGTACTTTCGCTGAAGGAGTCGAGTATTTTGACCTGGTTATGATGCACGAATCTGAGCCTCAGTTTTTGAATAACTTGCTCCGCTACAACAAAAACTTCAATCTTCGACGTGACAAGGACGCGGCCTGTTACCGAGTCCGAACCGACTATACCGACAATATTTCACACAAAGTGATTGGATTCCGAGATCAAGTTTCGGATAATATCCAGTGCACACAGCAAGGAAATGAGCATAACTTCAATTGTGCTTCAAAAGTCACCGGTAAGTAATATAATAACTGGTTACATGTCGTTTCGCCTTTGTTTCTTTCGCCCCCGGTCTTTTCACCTCGCGGTGTTTTCGCCTCGGGTTTTTTCGCCTTTTGACCAGTTCGCCTTGTAAAGATTCTTGCCTTGGTTGGAGTTAATCTTAGTTAAATTGGCACAACGAGCTTAACATAGTAATTGTAATATGCAGTATTGTTGACTCCAGCATTATAACTAAGGT
>JAQFYT010003363.1:0-10882 GCA_034694925.1 Ceratophysella denticulata | reverse complement strand
AAAACCGCATTCCATTTGGAGGTCAGGAAGTGGGTCAAATAAATATCCGCCCGCTTAAAATTACCATAATTAGTTGAAGTCAAAAAGTGGTATTCCTAGCTTTAAAAAATGGTCGTGTTTCTTGCTAAAAATTGTGTTTCTAGCTAAACAATTGTTTCTAGCTAAACAATTGTTTCTAGCTAAAAAATGGTATTTATAGCTAAAAATGGTTCCTATCTAAAATTGGTTTTCCTAGCTATTTTTTTAAATATAATATTTCTAAATGTGGAAAAATGTGAAATATTACGAAACCACGCATCGCCATGGTGTACAGAGAAGGGCCGCAAGGCGCAGGTGGAGCGTAGCGACACACTTGTTAAAACAACTTTTAGTCTAAACTTTATAACAACCTTTAGCCTAAACTTTATAACAACTCTTAGCCTAAACTTTATAACAACGTTTTACCTAAAAAATCGTTAATCATTGTTTTTATTTAAATTACTTTGGTGATTCATGGGAAGAAAGGTCAGAGTAGCCTCGATTAAGTGTAATTAAGTTAGGTTAGTTTTAAAAATCCAGGATAAAGATGAAAACGTTGTCTATTTAAAATAAAATTTACTAAAAAGTTTAGGCTAAAAGTTATTTTAATTAGGCTACTTAAATTTGCACCCTTTCTTATCTTTTAATAAAATGCTGTAAAATCCTAATTTCTGATAACATTATATTTATTACCAATTCAGTTTGGAAGCTCTTGATAGGGCATACGCCCATGTTAACCTGAGTGGGCGACCTTCGCAGCACATCTCACACGTGTGTGTAGTGATGGAAGTGTAGTTAAATGCGCACCGTATTAATTTCTACGGGGTTAATATTTTGCATAATCAAGTCAAGTTCAGAAACAGTTGTGTTTTTTCCGCGTACTTATTTTTGTGAATTCCAGGTTCCCACATTTAAATCCGAGCAGGTAATATAACCTGGTTTGAAATCCAATTAAAAGTGAATGTTTAATAGACTGCAGAAAATTTCCAGTTCTTCTTAATTTTTTGTATCATATTCCACTTGCAAGTATTTAAATGAATGACTTTAACATTTTTATATATTTGGTGCTCATACTTACACACCTTCACATGCCTACCCTGCCATGACGTTGAACCCGAATCTGAAACTTCGGCTTACCGGAACCGTGAGAAACGCTTTTACTGTCTTATTAGATATTTAATCATCATTATTACAGATATTCCAAACTCTGACGTCCAAACAGTGCCCCAACGCGGAAACGTGTGACCTTCACACCGGAAGATGTAATGAAGCCCAACTTATTTTTCAGACATTTCGATTTACCAACGCCAAAGACACATAATTATGGGGATATAAAAATTAAAAAATCCTCTTCACACACTAGAATACGTAATGCTATATATTTACTTATGCAACTTACTGTGGTAGTCGTAATTAGCTACAAAGTAGAAGGATGTCGGACTGTCCGTCACCTTAGCCGTCAATGACTACTAATTAATAATCTCTGAATGTCAGAGTTAAGTTCAATGAAATTATTAAATTATTCAATGTATATGGAATATGAAAGATCCGTCTGGTGATTTAACTATTGGAATTCATTCATAGTAAATACACTTCAATACCACAAGTCCTTCTCCTTGTACAGAGTACACACCAACAAAGACCAAAATATTGTAAATCTGAGATCAGAGGACCAGATTAAGGAATTCCCAGACCTCGTGCCAGAATCCAAAAATTAAAACTACAAAGCTACTTAACACAAGGGAGCAGCAATTAACATGAACTTGCTGGCATCCGCCAGTGTTAATTGCTGAGAAAGGTAAACTTAAGTATTATTCAGACGAGTATCGAGCTAAAGCATAACATTACAGCGATATCAAGGGATAAATAATTACAAAGATTCAGAGAAACAGTATTTCCTAATATAAATTACATTAGATTTTCCGGGTGTACCTGTAATTCCTAACTGAAACACTTTTGGAATAAATTATAACGGAAAGTCGAAACATAATATTGATAGCAACTCAATATTGTCTATTCGAGAAGTCGTAAAGTTCTGTTCTGACCGTCCTATAACCGACTATAAAGATGGTGCCCTTAAATCTTGTGTGCACTAATGATGTTAATGAGATGCGTTTACAATAGTCGAAAAATGTCCTACTGACAAATGGCACCTAATTATAATAGATGTCTTTCAAGTTCAAGTACCTTGTGCTTAAACCAAATAAATTTAAAATTAAGATTTTGATTCATGGGGAATCTGATTAAATGAAATGGTTCCTGAATGCATGTCGTCAAGTGCACGTCGTAATTCTTTACCTAGGATTTTATTTGTATTCGATTAAAGTAACCAAAGCTGTTAAATTCTTTTTATGGGCGTTAAAGAATGCATTCAAATGAATGTATGTTTTCACAATTTTATACCCAAGCGGTAATTAACAAATTTTAGGGCCTACATCGAGATTAAGATACGCCAACATTTTTATTGATGCATACTTTTAGCAAAAAATAATTCGAGAACATTCAGGTAGATAAATTCGTAATACGCAATACATTAGTAGCAGTTCAATATAGACAATGATTCACATTAGTTGGATAGAATTTGTAATGCGGATTGAAAATAATAAAAAACTCATTTGCCTTCACGCGTGTAGCAAGATCTGGAGATTGTAAGATCGAACCATGACTCCGTCCAGCTCAACTCATGGACGTTATTTGTATGTACACTAACATCATTGTAAACTTGATCCCCATGCATGGTGCATAACCAGGTATACGCTTTATGATATAATATTGGCAGAGTCCAAGCAAGTTCTTGTTAGCCTTCCTTAATTTATGCACATGTATTTTTACTTAGCGGACTCCAATGTTATTAACTAGGTTATGGGAACCCGAGCTATTCATATGATTACATGTATTTTGGGGATATCTATTCTTTCACGTTTCACTGCCGCTAATGCTCATAGGTACGTGTAAACAAACGCCCGACAAGGAAGTCATGGAAAGTACCATTATTATAAAAGCAACTCAAGCCAAATATGGGGTAGTTCAATGGATCGTGCGAGGTGTTGAGTGCCACACGAATTATTGTCTCCTGGTTCCTGAATTGCGGAATACTCATAGTGACTGGATGGGTTTTTTGTCTAGCTATTAAAAACCGTACATAGACTATTGGATTCTGTTTTTTTTGTGTACAGGTTCTTGGAACTATTCATAGGACCCAAGAGGTCTTTTTGTGTATTCGCAAACAGTCTTCAGCCAAACGTGGAGTTTAAGTGGTTTACAACTATTTTGATAAGTGTCCTGCGAATTGGGCTTATTCGCGAAACAGGATGCCTCCGACGCCTAACAGCACGCTCATTGAGCCCCCTGCGGACGACTTGAAATATATCTGTGAAAGTCGACCGAAGGATGATGAATTGGAAGACCTTATCAGGGAACTGAGACAACGTGTCAAAGGTAAATATACTATTCCTAACCTGGTGCAATACAGGAAATACAATTACATTCTCCATCTTGTGAAATACAAGAGCATTTATATAATATTTGCAGTCATCGAATCAGTGAAATAACTTATAGATTTTATTTATCAGATTCCGGCAACTTCCCAGGATCCATAACTCCTCGGTTGGACTCGGATTTCCTGGCCAAATTTATTCGTACCAAAGACTATAACATTGATAAGGCTCATACGGCTGTTCAAAAGTATTACGCGTGTATCCACGCCAATTATAACTTTTTCAAAGGAATCCGTCCATCGGATTTTACTAAAGCCATAAGAACCGACTGCGTTTCATTAGCCAAAAAACACAATCGACCCAATAGCGTGGGACTCATTATCGTCAGAGCCAAGAATTGGAACCCTAAAGAAATCCAGGTACGAGACTTTCAGTTGGGCTTCATCCAGGTCGCAGAGGAGTACCTGAAGCAACCTGAACTTCAAGAAAATGGAATTAGCGTTATTGCTGATCTCCAAGGTTTACGGTTTGAACAAATCTGGAGTGTCAGTGTACGGGAAATGTGGAGAACAGCTCAAATTGCTCTGGTAAGTAGGTTTTAAATTATTATTAGAATTATGCGCTTATTCCTCAAAAAGTTCAGAAGGTCTTAATAGTCAGCGTGCATCAATTTAAATCCCTAATACATGTTTAATGAAGCAATTGGAAAATTAGGGAATTCCTAGTATATATTCAATTTAAATTGTTTACGATCTCGTCTGGACAGATACTTTCCAAATTATTGTGTAGCGTACCTAATTGCAGTAATAAGGGGATAACAAAATAAACAAAATGTTTTAAAAAGTAACAATAGGTGGTTTGCGAGTTGACTCCAAGGAATCACGTGTCGAATACGAAAATAATACTACATCATAATTATATTCTCAATAGATTATATATTACATAACAGCTCACCAGATGTAATGTTGACCTTCCGCACACGTTAATGCATGTTCTTCTTGCCAAGGTTTGCTGGGAAGATTAGGATTGGAACCACTTTTTTGTGTTTTGTGTGTACCTGATTCCCAAAATTGGCCCGTTTACATTTTTTGGTGCTCCGCAGATATTCGTTTCGGAATGGAACCTGTGTGTATCTTCTGAATCTGAAACATGTAGAATATATTAGTTGTTGGTAGATATGGAATGAAAAGTTTAATTCGTAAAAGAATTTCATACCCTATCCCTATCCGTAAATCGACCTTGAAGTTCTTGATAGTTGTTAAACCGGCTTCACCTTTGCGTGAATATACTGTTAGTTAACAATATATACAGTTAAATGTTCCTTGCTATGTAGTACGCAGAATAAAAATTCTTGGTACATTTCAAAGTAATATTTCCTATATCCAAAACAAATAACGTGATAGCAATGAAAGTTATATAATCATGGAGTAATCAATTAGATTAATTTTACAATTAGACAATACAGACTGGAATCTGCACATTAAAGGATTCAAAGGTTAAAGTGTTTGAATTTTGATAATTTTAGCATGGAATGCCAGTACGAGTCAAGGAAGGGCACGTTCTGAACGTACCATCAATCTTTTGGCCAGCTTACAGGGTTGGCAAAAGGTTTGTGAAGGACAAGATTCTGAAACGGGTTCATTTCCATAGAAATCTGGAATCACTGTACGAGCATATTGGAAAAGAACAACTTCCACAGAGCCTGGGTGGGTATTTGGATGAAGATGAGGCGGCGGAACAGACCGTCATCGACCGAGTTCTGAAAAATGATATTCCTTATGAAGGTAGGAATTAGAAATTGATATAGTACTATGCTGAATGCATTCAATTTTTGCTGAAGATTTCAAACTCTGTACTGAGATTAGTTTTACGCAATTCTGGTTTGTTATTCTAAATAATAATTAACTATCTTGATTCTAGAATACTGGAATGGGGACTTCTGGAATAAGGATTTGGAAGAAGTCGAAAATGAATAAACCCCATCGCAGCAGTAAATATTAAGGAATATCAAGACTTCAGTTTGAATTCAAAACTTTGCTGTTATGAGTTCGTTATTCTCAAATAATGTAATTGCAACGCTATCATTTGATTTAGGAGTTTTAATAAATAACTGGGTTTATTCCATTTTAATTTTATACTTTATACCTCATCTAGTAATAAATGGATCATAAGTAACTATAAATATTTCGTATATTAAAAATGCTTGAGTTTGAATTGAATAAAAATTTGATTTTAGCAGAGCAAAGAATTCAAAACATTATCGCACCAACTACATTTTGTGTGGAGTGTTAGTGTTGACTAGATCATATCCAGATATTCAAACCGATGACCGATGCAGTTAGTATAGCATAAAAAGCACAAGGTATCATTTTGACTGGGTGCAAGCTCTCCTCTCAGCCCGTGCCCGCTAATGCTGAGCAATGGCAGAGAAAAATGCCTTTATATAAAAACTTTTTTACCTAACAACGTTTTGAAAAAAAGAAGGGTGCATAAAATTCTCAAAAAAATTAGAAACAAGAGCTGGTAATTGTTTTTCCGAAATATTGAACGATACTCAATTAACGCCACTTCTTAGATTTCTCCATGGAAAAAGTCTCTGCCAAAAAAACGGTACGCCCTGGATTTTGAGTATAGCTTCTCCTTGCTATGCTCGTCACATGACGAGCAGGCTTATACTCTCAGAACCCGTCTACAAAGAATCATACATATAGGCAGGCCCGTTGCTGCTGCTGCCGCCCTTCTGTCTGTACGAGTTACCTTATGCCTGTATTGTTTCACTTCGGCTCTACTTCTGTCAACTCAACTTATAACTTTTTTGTACTGTACGATCTATTCGTGGAGTAAGTAGGCCCCACGACACACGAGCAAAGCTGAGCCCCGCTCAGCTAGTACCAATACTACCTAATCTTCTTCGTTGCGGGCGGGCGGGCGGTACTACATAGTAGTCGGTGGTGGTGGTGTCAGCAGTTGTGCGTTATCAGGATTTGGTTATTTCATTATCCACCTTCGTGTTTCATGACCCTCCTGTTAGGTATGTTGATACTCTTGACTTATCTATTACTAGCGCCTGTATATTCATAACAGTTTTACTCTTACTCTTAAGCACTGAAAAATTGTCAATGACAATTTATTTGATACTGTTGACGTTGACGCTGACTGTCCACTGCAAGCAGGGCTAGACAAATTACATGAAAAAGTGAAATTACAAATTACATTTTTATTTTAATGCGAATTACAAATTAAAAATTAGAGTGATTCAATTGCATTGTAAATTAGACGTAGCATACATCTGTTACCAGACTGTCCCGACAGCACAGGCTAAAGGATTTAGGATACTCCATCTATTGTAAATTACAAATTACTTTATTTTTCATAACCTTTACTAGTTTACTTTTAAACAAACAGGTAAACGTTTTTTTGCTGTCAAAAGAGACATTAGACCTCTCTTCACTCTTCCATGAAGTCAAAAAATATGTCCTGCATAAGAGAAAAACGTATAACTAGAGCAGAAGATGGTAAAGGGGTGTATTGTACATTTTGAACATTTCTTTCACTACTGGATATTTGTATAGGTACTACCTACTGCTTGCCATGCTACATAGAGCTAGTAGGTTAGGTACAGTAAAACACCCGTCAATTGTCACTGATCACTCCACTAAACCAGTCGTGTCAAGGACGAGAGTAAGCGTGTGAAGTGCAAATGTTACGGTTTGTATATAAACCTGGCACGGTTATGACCGAATCGGTTCCTGTATAATATTGTTTACGGATTTCTGGAGAAAAGGTGGATTAATCATGCAAATTTTAAACTGAAAATTGTGGCTTCTGAAGCAAAGTTTTCCGCTCTTTCCAATGGTGTGCTCATTACGACATGAATACCAAAGGAAAAGCAACACGGTACAAGGTGAGATATTCAATTAATGCATGTGACCCGCTGTCTGACCATGAATATCTGCCCTTTTTTACAAAGGGCCTTGTTCAAGCCAGTCCTATAAGAAATGTGTTCGCGGCACGGCTAATTTCGTCGCTAATACTGATCGTAGAGACCCATAATTTTTTGCAAAATCTTCCCAAAGAACTGGCCTACAATCCTATACGAGGATATTGGGTTACTTGACCCCTAATGGAAGTTATGATTTATTTTAAATTGACCCAAGTTGGGGATAAACTTTAACGAAGCATAATAGGAGTTAAATAACTCAAATATTCTGGTATATGATTGTAGGCCGGTTTTTTGGGAAGATATTGCACAAATTTTTGGGTATCTACAATTAGTATTAGCAGCGACGAAATTAGCTGGCCGTGTGCTGCAAACTCATTTCTTATATGGGAGTTTACCATGTGGGTGGGGCTTGAACAAGCCTCTTAATGCCCGGATTTACCGTAGAATAAAGGATACCATTGGAAAGAGCAGAGAATTGTATTTACTTGCGAAACCATAGCTTGCGTTTTTAGGATTGCTTGAAGTATTCGACTTTCCTCATATATCTGTTAACAATTTTAGGTATATACGACGAATCGGTTTGGTTTATAACCGTGTTTATATACAAACCGTAACACATAATGTACGTACAAGAAAATGCTAGAACACTAAATCAATGTTCTTAGAACAATCGCTTCGTGCCGCAAGCCAGGTTTTCCGCACTTTCGCGCAAGTACATTTGAAAATGTAATTTGTAATTCGAAATCTAATTTAATATTTAATTACATTTCCTAGAATTGCACTTGTCACAATCTGACAACCCACCTAACGCTAACCCTGCGGGAGCTACACCTAACAGACTGCCGTTTAAACCTAACCTAACCATATAATATGATAAGTAGGATTCGAAGCTTTACGTACGTGAGCGCTCGCCGGATTCAAGTCAAGCTTCCGGACGTAATCATTATCAGCACATAGCACATTATATAAAGGGGTTGTAAGTTGGGTTTAACTAAAAGTTATTGTTTGAAAGACTCTTCCTTTCATTTCGTATAAACTTCGGAATGAACGGACAATCGATGCAAGTTCCCGACCTTGAGTTGTTAAAAAAATGTTTATTGAATACGAAAATTCATAGTAAAAGGGCCAGTACTCAGTCCCTGTTTTTCACGTGAAATCGGGCAAAAGTGAAAAAGTTCACTCTTTAGTACTTACTGTGAAAATTTTCACCGATCGGCAAAAACACATTTATTTTTCACTCGAGCGTGCGTGAAAAAAATCAATTGTTTCCACGTGAAAAAACAGAATCTAGGCGCGAGGTGTTATATTATTCAAATTCTTTGACACACATTTTGCAACTCTATTAACTTTCACATGCGTTTAGTAATTCGTCTTACTCTTGCTCGTGCTTGGATTTGAACTGAAAGTGACCCGTGACATTGATTTCAGTGAAAGATGGGGAATACACGGAAGGTCAAAGTGCAGCATACCACAGTTGCTGATAAAGAATAATAATAAATAATATATACATATATATAATAAATAATATGCCTTGAGTTTTTCTTTGACTGGGTTCCTGCCCGAGATTTGGGACGTATTCTCTTGGCAGAGCATTGGAGAATACCTATGGAGAATATACAGTGACAGTGGCAGCGTACACTGGTTTTTCTGTCTGCCAGATACTGATTAACCCTAATCCGTTTTGGTCGTATTTTCTTTGTGTTAATTTTTAACTGTCGTTAATGTTCTATACCGGCACAAAGAATAATGTCGTCTGTTTGACTCATGCTCAATAGTCTCACTCCTTGAGCTCAAAAATAGTAATAAATAAATGACACACATTTAAGAAACAATAATAAAATTTAACTTGAATCGAGATAATTGCAGAGAACTTAGAAACGAATGGCATCTATCTATGTAAATATCTGAGATGAATTAGGATTTGAAATAATCGGGCTCTGCCTCACCTCTGTTTTGTTTTTCATTGGTTTCCATTTCGTTCGAAGTAGGTACCGGTGGTGGAATCCTGAAAATGAAAACTCCGGTGAAAGTGATTTCACTCCGAATTTCACCACCCCCGCGCAGGTCACTTTCCACGACATCTTTTTCACGCCAGATCCGACGGTACTGAGTACTAGGCTTAAGTAAGGAAACAAGGAGAGAGAACATTAACGCTAATTCTTTGAGAAATCCTGGATAGTGACTATTATGCCTGTCCGTGAGCCTCTGTTGATTGTAGCTCCATACGCCATAACACACATTACCTATGAAGGCGCTTTTAATATTGAAACTTCAATCAATGAAAATGTACGTAAAAATAAATAGGATAAGCACTTCATTCGAATTTGGACTCCGGAGCGTGGAGCTTTTTTGGACTCCGAAAGCACTCCGCCAAAATGACGAAGTTTTGTTCGGACTCCGAAAGCACAGAAAAACCCGCCTTGCGGCACCTTCGGATCAGAAGGCTACTGGGAACATGACATTAACTAGAGTTTGGCAATATAAGACTTGTTGGAAAATTATCTGATTCCATGTGCTACTATACAAACCAAATGAGTTACGTATGGCAGCAAACTAAGCGCCAATGAAAAAGTTAGGAAGCATAATCCGTTTTCAATATTCCTTTGCACGTAAGAAAGGATTACATATATCGGAAGTCAAAACATAGGTATGTCAAAACATCGGATTAAAAACATCGCAGGGTCAAAATATCGCATGATGAAATGCATCGGAAGGACAGTAAATCGGCCGTCAAAAACATCGCAGAGTCTAAACATCGTACTGTACTAAACATCGCATTGCAATAAGATCGGCTGGCAAAAACATCGGACCATGTTACATAGCATTTAGCGAAGAAGTCGCTAACGAAAAAGTCATTTAATTGTATTCAATTCACGAGCATATCAAAGAATGGCATGCTTCAATGAAGTTAACAGCTCGTATATGTATAATCATATAAATAAATAGAAAATAAAAACATATGAACATTCGATGCATCAGTAAATAAAGAGTTTAGTTAGAATTGGAGATTTGCAACAATTCCTTTTAAAAATTCTTGGGTCGTTCCTGTGTCATACTCTTGAGTAACTTGCTTAAGCCTGGTTTGAAGATTAGCGTATTTAAGCCCTTTCTTTGGTCGCGGTGAAACTCCTGAACACTGACGAGTCATTGCCAGCTGAAAGATACGCAGTAATATTAGGTCATAATTTCAGGCACAGTTATCTCATACCGTAGTAGGAACATTTACAATCACATGATATCGCTGTCAACTAAAGGATCGGTGCAAACGCACTAATGGCTACCTGAGAGCACTTTATAATTGAAGCCGAAGCCATTGTAATAATTTAATAGAGAAACGACTATTTTAACTCCAGTGGAATGAGTAGGAAAAGACTGAGTGAGTTGGACTTAATACAAAGCTCAGAATATGAAAAATATTTACATTCTAATTTCTATTTATGCTCTCAGGTAGCCATTAGTGCGTTTGCACCGATCCTTTAGTTGA
>JAQFYT010003362.1:0-10883 GCA_034694925.1 Ceratophysella denticulata | reverse complement strand
TGTATACCTAATCAAATAAAACATGAATTTAACAATTCGTTGTTTCATGATACGAGTGTCGTTGTGTTTTATCATACACGGGTATCTTTAGCAATATTGGTGATAACGAAAACCTTGCCCTACTTAGGAATAAATAGTACAGTCGTTTTCGTGTTTTCGGTCGTGCTCCAATAAAGAAACGCTATGAAAATTGGCTTGACAATATTAGCGTGCCAGAATCTTTTCCAAATGTGTTAATAACTCGTGTCCGACTATCCGCTTAGCAATCTAGGACACAAAGAAATTCACTGAAAAAACATTACGTGCCAAACAAGATGCAAATCTAGAGAAAATTTAATTGTATGAATAATTAACCTATTCGCACCGATTTCCATAGAGGATTCATTGAGGATTAACATGAGCATCTGTACTACCAGCCTGAGCGGAGAGAAAACCTAATTCTGTATTCAATCGAATCTCGAATCCTACATCTTGCATTGCATTATCTAGGGATTTCCAAAAAAGACAGCTCCTTGCCAACAATTACTGGATGCCAGAAGAAGGCCAACAGGTGTCCAATTAC
The DNA here is from genome assembly GCA_034694925.1 of Ceratophysella denticulata. Classification (NCBI taxonomy): domain Eukaryota; kingdom Metazoa; phylum Arthropoda; class Collembola; order Poduromorpha; family Hypogastruridae; genus Ceratophysella; species Ceratophysella denticulata. The sequence continues at coordinate 10,321 of JAQFYT010003362.1, read as the reverse complement.
TTTTGTTCGTGGCAATTGAATTTCCTTCATTTCCTTCAGTCTTCGCAGAGCTCTCACTGGAATTACGCTATGTGAGTGAATCCGATGGAGTGCTTAGCCTAAGATTTACCGACACTTACTTTAATCAAGTGGCTATGGGCAGGGATTCAACGAGAACGAGGGTAAAACCAGAGATATACTACACTACATACATATAATACAGGACATATGCTGGAACTATTGTACAGTACTGTGCTGTAGTATCTCGTTTCAGGAATGACAATAATATTAAATTATAGTGATAGCTCGCTTGGAGGTTCATCCACTTGGAACCCTTCAACTAGGAAGTAAACCCCTCGTATTGTCGTATTACTGTTGTATACTGTACCTATTTATGTCCAAAGTGGTCATATTCTATTACTTTGAGTCCAGTACGGGACGCTGGAGCTTACGCTGTTACGTTCACTGTCAATTTCACCAGTTTCGTTTATCCGTTTTGGCATTGTATTCTTACCAAACTATGAAACAGTGGCGCACATGTACATATAGCTCTATTGAATTCAATTCGACGAAATATCGCTTTGTTGTGGGTTTTTGTAATATAGAACTTTTGTGATGCCGAATTGACGTAAAACTAAAAGAAACATACCTACTGTCCGTTTCCCATATCCGGATCCGTATAAAGGCCTAAACCGCACAATAATTGAATTGGGAATCCCTTTTTATTTGGCCACAGCCACTGAAGCCAGTACAGTATAGGTATAGATGTATACAGTCTGCATATATCTATCTCAAATCTGTACCGGGTATTCCACTTGTGCTCCTGAACCCCAGCAATTGAATTTCACTGACTACAGAACGGACTCCGGGTTTCGGATTTGGGACTTCTGCCTGAGCTCAACTGAAGAGTTGTTCAGATTTTTATTTCATTTCATTTGATTTCGATTGAGAACCACTTCGTTTCGTTTTCATCTCCTGTCTTTTTTTTGCTTACGAGCTGTCCTCCTATTATGAATGATAGTCTCGTTTTAGAGTGCAATGCATACAAAATACGTATTTGTACTTTTCTGCAAATTACACTCGACCTATTTACAAAAAAAAATGAGAGCCAGGGTGCCGAAGTGCTTTGTCTTGTATCTTGTATGCAAAATGCAAATAGCCCTGACCCTATTGTAGTTTCATTTTTGTGAATTAGGAACTGCACCACATTTGGATTGAGTTTGAATCGAAACGCTTTCATCTCGGAAGTGGAACATAGTAACAGTTGTTAACGGGTTGTCGCTTCATTTCAACCTGCATATTAGATTCCATCCAGGGACTTTTCTTGTCACAGATTTTCACTGTAAAAATTACACTAGCACAGTGCACAGTAAGTGTAGCAAGGAGTGCATCTATTTAAATGTAATACTATTTTAGTATACGCAAAATACAAAGAATTAACTAAGGGCGGAATTTTTCGATGCAATGAAAAAATAGAATCTGCAATGAAAAATAAGACTTTTGCATTGAGAAATGGAATGCTGCAATAAGGAAAATTGCTCTATAATTCTATAGGTTAAGTTAGTTGTTGGTCATTTGGGTATTTCAATAACCTAACATAACCTGTAAATGGATCAATCTCACCTGCCAACGTTTTAACCTAACCTAATCTTACTAAAATCAAATTAACTGCAATAAAGACTTATTGCAAATGTCTTCGTTTTCATTGCATATTTTATTTTCTCATTGCACGTTTATACATTTCCAATTACTTAACTAATAAAGTCTGTACAATGAAGGCTTTAAGCCAATTAATGCTATTTAAATAACTGAACTGAGATAAAAGCGTGAGCGACGTGCCAAAAATCCAAGCCCGTTTCGTAGCGTGTGATCTTACGACAAACGACAAACACGTTACAAAACTGATTTACAGCACTGCAATAGGAGACCAGTCTCTTGATTCGTTTTTCTTGCATTTCAAACCATTTAATCAAGCTATACAGGATCAAACACCAAATCGTGAACATGAACATCTCGAGAATACCCGAAATAAATAGCTGAGAATCCTGATTCGGGAGTAGAAAAGAAAACGCAGGTCATAAAGGAGTGTGAAGAAGGTAATTCCGTCCCACTAACGCTCCAATAATACCCCAAAAAACTCACTCGGCTCCTTCTATTCATTCCCGCCTGGTTCTCTCTTAATTTCATTTGTAAACGAGTCTTTCCCTGAAACCCCCATTAAAAGCTCCATTGAGAAACCCTATTTCGGACTCATGCTCTGAAAACCAATGGACTAACAGTAGACTAGAGCTCCAGTACAACTTACACTTACAAGTACGTAGTTCACTTTCATTTACTTTTCTTCGCAATCCAACATCCAACGACCAACTTTTGCAGCTAGAGCACAACAGCTTCGGATACAGGAAGTGCTACGACAATTCGTCGCCATAAAATCTTATATGGACATATTCAAACGCACAATGCACTTGGGTTTGACCTAATTTTCACCATGGGCGGATTTGTCTAAACCGAAACGTCCGGAAACTGGTAACAGCTCCAGCTCCAGAATAAAAGCATTTCCGAAGCGAACTTCAACTTTCTTTTTAATGCTTTCCTTCCCCAGTTAGAGCTTGCTGGGCTGGACTTTACTCAAATGAAATGGAAATCCTTGGTTGAGCATTTATTGTTCTGTCTTAAGAAATGCCAGGGCACTCCAGAACCAACCCAAGCCTCGTCCTTTTTAATTCCTTCAAGAGCTCTTCGCTTCTGTCCAAAAACTTACTATAGAAAATTACTTTCAAAACTAAAACTTGGAGGGTTTTCTGGAACAACAAGACAAGTTTTGGCTACTCAGAAGAGCTTTTATAATGAATTTCAATGGAATGAAGAAGCCTTTTCTACTCAGGGCTTTTGGTTCAGGAGTATACAAATCAGACATCAACATCAAAATTTAAGTTAGTTTAACTTTATCCTTTTGTAGACAGAGCAGCATTCTTAATGACAGGATGAACCCCACTGCTCTACTTCTTATTGTATAACTTTAATTATTGTGCATACAGTTTTGAGCTAATTTGACGTAAAATATCAAATATTCTGCATGAATGAATTACAGATTTTATGCCACCTCCACATTTATAGATCAATTTTAGGATCGAATCTCAATTAGTCAAAGTTCGAAAAATACTGGAAATACCAGTAACCTTCTTTTGTCTTTGATGAGCATTTTTATTCCCGAAGCTCTCCGTACAAGAGTCGTTCTTTTCATTTCAGAACTGACGTCGTCTGACACACTTTCGGAAGTTTATGCCGATCGTTACTCTGAGTGTCAAATAAATAAATGCATTCGGACACGTTGTTGTCAACTGGAATTCTGGTTACACTTTACATTTGAGCAATAATGTGCATTTTACGAGTTGTGTAAGTTTATGCGTAAATACATAAATACTGTCTTGTATTGCACTACTCTCTAAACAGATGTCAACTCATAACGATGCTCAGAGTGCTGAACATGTAGATCTGGAAAACAAATAAACCGTAATATTTCATATGTATCTCAAATTTTTTTTTGATATTTACAGTACTCTTAACCTAACCCAACTTGGCCTCAGGGATCTAGGGTAAGTTTACCGGTAATAGGACCGCATATCTCTAGCTGAAGCGTTTACCAATAAAATTTGTAATTTCGCCCGAAATTGAAATTGAAACCTGTACGAAATTACACAAATCTCAAAAATAGGCAAGGAATTTTATTATTTGAGTATCGGCTAGATCCGTTCTTTGTTGTTGAATAAAATAATAGGGTATTTATTGAAGAAAAGATGAGAAAGCCGTTCCGCAGTAAACAAGGGACACATCTGACTCTGTAGGCACATTATGAGGTTACGCTCTGTCTCCATGGCGTGTATAATACTGTGTATGTATGTATCATGATGCCTCCGCACAGGAGACACAAGAAGAGGATCCGATCCGGATCATAACTGAGCCCGAGAAAGCGTGTACGGATATATCCCTACCCTACGGTTCCATAGACTAGCCTAGTTGGGCTATTCTCATAATACAGACCCTGTACAGGGTGAAGCATAAATAAATTAACAATATAAAATCTGTAAATCAACTGTTAACCTAAGTTAGCAAATTCAAAAAATTAACAATAGTTAATAAACGAATTTCATATTATCGTCGCAAGTTGAGATCAAAGAATACCGGTAGCTACATTATACTTGCAGTAGTTAACAGCAAATTATTGAGCATGTCAATATTTTTCATCCTCTAAACGCTTGTGGTTTTTACTGAAATGCTTTGAAACACATCAGCTGTCAAATTTGCATCAATGGGACTACCTGAGATAAATTTGCAAGTTCGCGCGCTCTAAATTAGCTTGAATCACCAAATGGGTATTATATTCAACCGAGAAACATTGAAATTTTCCTAAACTTGCCGTGTCAAGGCAATATTACTCATCTACTACCAAACTTTTCTGATTTGTGACCGAACCGAAGAGCTTGCTTGCGAGAAAAACTGATCTGAAGTTTTGAGTCACCCTGTATATATCCCTGAACTCCAGGGCCATAATGTTCCTAAGCTCCCTTTTGTTCCCGTTCCCCGTCGTCCCTTCATTTCCAAAGCCATAATACCTCCGGTCGTAATTTCCAAATGGGCTAAATAAAGCATAAGTCTCTCTCTCTCTCCTTCTATTACTTTATATTACGGAGCAGAGGGGACTTTCTAATGTATTCTCTCAGGTTATTACGTCCTTGGCTAAGTATCTCGAAGATATACCATACCATTCGCCACAGCAGCAGCTCAGAGACAGACTTGAACTAACGACCTGTATATTCTTGAGTATGGCGTCCTACCTGTCGTCTCTATAACTCTTTAAATTATTGGAGTGCTGTAACAATATACTCAAGACTACCCGGAAGGTAGGACAGGAACTCGGCGAGGTCATAATGCTAACGCGGAAATGTCCTCAAATTTAGGTCAATAGAGCCATTTCAGAAATAACTGACATAGATCTGGTCTAGTCACTAATCGAAAACCTATGTGCGCTTCATTGTTTTCGGTCTATATCAGCTACTACAAATTCAGAGCACTGCCGTTGCCGTTGTCGTGTTGCAGCTATTTCAAATTATTAAGGGGAAAGTTTTAGGCTGCAATCCACCCTGTAATATTTATGGTTAAGTACATAGAATTTTCCGTTAATGCATTAAGGTATTCACACATTTCATGTAGTCACCTTGAAGGCATTCTGAGCGCCCATTTTAAAATTTATCGCTAGAAATGCGAGAATTTGAATTTGAGCGCTATTAGTTGTAGCGTTAAGGTTGAATAGGATACCTGAAAAAATATGAAACTGAATTGTTTGTCATTAAGCGGCATGTTTACCATTGAGTACACTACCCCTTAATGCACTGCCTCATTTGGTGCCGAAACCCAAGGTTCAGGCTCCTATCAGAATGTGTTTGCAAGGGCGCTCTGAGAACCGTCAAACTTCCACACGAAATTTGAAACACCCTTGTCATCTACAGTAGATAGATCGCACCTAAAAACACTAACTTGGTCCATCTTCCCTATTTTCAACCCTGAAACTCCAGAAATCCGTTATCTTCTCCTTGTTTTCCGGTTCCGTCGTCAGATCCTCCATATTTGATGCGTGAGAGACCTGAAGGCGGCCCCAAAGCCCATTTCGTCACTATTCTCCTGTCCCTATCCGTAGTGTATAGAGTACACCGTTATATGACTATGACACACACAGGAGCATCTTCCCTACCGCCCGCCCTTGTTTGGATGTGCAATGAATTTTTAACATTTCAATTTCACTCTCCACCTACTCACAAAGTACGTAACGGACTCGGAAATTACTACCCAGCCTATCCCAGCTTACCCCTGCAAACGCTTCTACCCAAAAAAACTTTATGTGGATCTTGTCCTATGCATTGAGTAACACGAAAGTACAAACAAGTAAACTTCAAGGAACCCTTTCGCAAGAAACTGAGATTTTCTGCCTACGGTACCTTAGTTAGGTGCTAATGAATAAAATTCAACAGTTTTCACTTCAATTCCAACCGGCCAATTACTTTACCTTCCTTCGTTGAGTATTCCGTAGATTTTAGTATTGTGTAATTTCACAGAGGTTTTATAAACCAAAAGTTTAAAGAAGTTTACACATACGAGGAGCTTATTCCATGAATCAGTAATGAAGCCTGTGTCAAAGGCAAACCATTCGGGTGTATGGTTTTATTTATGTATTCAAACTCAATCATCCGACTTTTTAATACCAATTAGAACAGCCTGGGCTACTAGAAACTTTTCAAAATTACTCGTGAAAGCTTACGACCGCACTAAGATTGAAAATATTCGGTTTCAATTCCAATTTGTAATCTATACAGATGGTTAAAAAAACTTCATTATAGAAAATTTAATTATGAATGTAATGAAATCTCATAAAAATACTTCAAATGCTCCAGCAAAAACCCATATGAATGAATCATAACGTAGGAATCTGGAAAGATGAGCCGAAAAATACAGATAATATTCACTATTCATTCTTCCCCCGATTTTTTAATATGTGCCAATATCGTGGTACATGGATCGGAATGCAATAAACAATCATACACATATTGAAATTGAAATGGATCCTTCATCTCCAGGAGTAGTATTTCGTAAATATTTATAAACTATGCTCTATACGCCCTACATAACTAGCCCGCCGCATTCTCCGTGTACAACAGGCGTGTAAATGTAAACGTGTTTTCAATTCTTTCGGTGAATTTGATTTATGACGAGTCTCTCGCTCTCTAACATTGTATAAGTACAGAACGTTTGGCCATAGAATTCCAACCAAACCACTCGAGACGAAACCGAAAACCCAACCCGGTACTTTCACTTCAGTGCTGAACATATAAATACATACGTATTCGTATTGTACAGGGGTAACGCGGCGTTCCTATTCGACAAATTGACCCTGTGCAGGACCAATTATTTACATTATGATGATTCAATATATTTTATTCAGATTTGTTTGCATCACGTATGTAATTAAAATTAGGCTTGATTAGGTTAGGTAATGTTAATCTTTAAATACACGTTGTGGCCTACGTCTAGAGCAGGTTCTATATTATAAATTTACATTTAGCGCTCGCAACGTTACCTACTTAACTTTTGGATTAAATTGGATATTTTTGCAGCAGATTCGGGCATGCTAATCAATACAGAAAACAGGACGAATTGATGTGATTCAAAACGCTTTTCGCAAATTGTCAGCGAATCATTTTCCAGTCCGCCCTATCGTAACGTAAATGTGAATCCGTTTACCTCGTTCGTCTTCTTCTTGAACTGAAGATCTGAGTCTTCTGTGGAGAAACATCGATCATGTCTTCCTGAACTGAAACCTATTGTATGCATACCTCTGTGTGTTAGATTTCATTCCAATCCAATATGTAAGGTGCACATATGGTTCAACATTGAACATTCAAGAATTCGACTCGAGGTGTAAGCATATACCTTGCTTGACTTTCTCTCAAAAAAGGAACGAACCAGGCTGAGATTTGATTTCTTCTGTAGACTTGTATGTTTTTTATGCAATTGAATGAAATATAATATAAGAGAAAGCCTCGTTTTTTCAAACCCAATTTCTAGAGTTGATTTGTACTTGGGAAGCACCGGCAGCGAGCATTCTAGGTTTAGCCGACGAGTTGAAACTAACTGAGCAGATGCTTTGCGGATAAACCTATGAATTCTAAAATCCTTATTCGTTCTAAGGTGTCCAGATTATTAATTATCCTGGCCATCAAGTGTTCCGCTATGAAAAGTGTTCCGATTTCCGATTACTACACGGAACCGTGTTAGCACGTACAGAGGCACCTGGTTTGCGCATTTAATGAAGCTTTGAAATTCCGGGCTAACAATATTTGGCATCCTGAGGTTACTTTACAGCAGTGAATTTTGAAATGAAGCACTGTACATTAAGAGAAAGCTAAGAGAAAGTAAATTTGGGAATTCCGAGGCTCCAGGAACCCAAAGTGAAAGCCACGTCAAAAATGTTAATAATACTCCAGCCTTCTTCCTTGTGAGCTGGAGTCGAAATAATTCTACATTATTACAAGTAACCCAAAACCCACGGAATATTACATGCACCCTCGAGTCTGGTTGGATCTGGACGAAGAAACTGAAAAGCTGAATTTCACATAACCCAACCCCGCATGTGATATGTTAAACTTTATAATACTTGGAATTTGGAATTCCCAGATTCCATTCCATGGGCACAAGGAACGGAATTCTTAGCTCTTCTCATAACATCTCTTATCTTCCGTCTACAAGATACCAAAAACCAGGGAGTGCTTTCTCTTCTGGTGAAAGATTTCAAATTCTGCAATATTCAACAGCATTCCTTGATTCGTGATCAATACGTCTCGATAATTTACGCCTTACATAGTAGGCCCAATCAAAACATGTCATAATCGCCGCATTTACAAATTATGAACGATTTTAGCTGCAAATTGGCAGGAATAACCGAATCAATTGAAATTACAAGTATTTAAATCAACGGTTTGTAACCACAAGGGGTTTATACGATAATCTATATTGTCTGTCCGTGTGTTGGTACTTTTGCATACGAATACCTTAAAACATTGAAATTACGATAATATGCGTATTTTTGGACTGATGCACGGGCTGGCTAGTCTAAATATAAACACGAATCAAATGCAAGAATATCTGTTCGTTGAAAAACTTTGAAACCTTCCAAACAGCAAACCTGATATGTGTCAATCAGTTCAAAATGAATTAAAGTCATTTCGTGATGAAATACTTAGACCGAATTGACTTAGAACCGATTTTATGCAGCCAGCTTTGTATATTGGCTTTTAGAAACAATTCAGAATTCTGCTAGGGGCTCAGGCTCAAATTCTAAGACCTCTTCGGCCTATTCACGTCATCATAAAGCCTTGGTGCTAATTAGGTTTGATAGTAAATTTCAGGATTTAAGGTGATAATACCTTCAAATACCTAAGCGTAGGATTGCAGTTTACGGGTGTTCGTTATCTCTTGGATAATTTACGATATTAAATTCCAAGTTAAACATTTTTCTTGAGACATGGCTATCTTCTCTTATATCTGCATCGATTCGTTGATTGCATTTGCAGCATTTTTGTTGTATATTTCTGTGAAAGTACAGAAAATTTAAATTGAAAATTTCGCAAACAATTTAATTTTATTCTTCATTTGCGCACCCATGTAGCTCCAATTTATGTCGCAATAATATATACTTCAAAGCAATAAAATGTTTGCCTGCCTTTAAAGTTAATTGCAGGTGAAATACATAGCTGGTTAATAACGCAATAATGTTTACAACTTGTTCAAATGTGAAATTGACGTAGGCGTATACGTTTATTCCAATTTTTGATCTACAGATCCAGATGCACCCAGCATATAACCAAACAAGTTACGTGTACCAATTTGACAAATTATTTGCACAACAGACAAGTTTCTGCCTGCTGGGTCCAATGAAGTTTATAATGATGACATGTTCGTTTTCAATGATAATTAGGAGTGAGTTGACTACACAGCATTTCCTAATATTTATCCGTTCCACTCAACTAGGACAAAATTATTCATCACAAATTCAAATATACTGAGGTAGGTAATGTATATGAACGTACATAAAGAATGACGGAAGGGAATGAAATGCTCCCCTGTGCCGCTCGAGATGATCTCTTTTGGCTAGGGTTGCCAAAAATCTAATATTGTTTGTGAATTTATAAAATGAAAAGGAATTTATTTTATAATAAATATCGTTATTTCGATAATTTTATAAACAAATTAAATACAGCCTGGCAAAACTCACGCTGAAACAGGACACTGTATAAAGTCAAGCTGGCAAAACCTAACCCCAGGAGCAACTAATAAGGATTATTTAAACTTTTCAAATAACCGACTGGACAGCAGCGGATGACATAAGCCGATAAATAACAAGATTACAGATTCGGGTTGGCAAAACTCAAGCTGGCAAATTCTGGGATATCAAAGCATTCGCCATATTAAGTACCCGCTTGATCTGAACAACGCCAACAATAACCTAGTTGGCAAATACCTAACTGGCAATAAAATTTCTAGCAAAACCAAGTTGGAAAAAGTTAAGTTGGCAAAATCACTGAAGCAAATACCGAGTTCTCAGATATCAAACTCGTAAAATCCAGGCTGGTTAAATCAAGCTGACATAATTTTGACTGGTATGAACAAGAGAGGCTTAAATGCATTTGACAGAAACCAGCCTGGCAAAAACCATGGGGGAAATATATAAACGTGCCATGAGAAAATAGAATCTGCCATGAAAAAGAAGACTTGTGCAATAAGTCTGCATGGC
>JAQFYT010003361.1:0-10885 GCA_034694925.1 Ceratophysella denticulata | reverse complement strand
TCTGAAGAATTAACATGTAAACAACTGCAGGCGACAACGTGACGGGCCATGGTTGCCATGGCTGCACATGCTAGTGAAGACATAAAAGCACACAGGGAGGTTCTCGAGCCAAAACAGGAACTAAAATATTGTTGGCGGGTTATTTACAAAAGACTTTAAGGCTTAAGTGCAAAAAATGGGCAATTTCAATCATTTAGTAAATAGGAAATGTGGAATGACAGAATAAGACATTGACTGTCACTTCGTAGAATCAAGAGACAAGCGACAGCTCATCAACAGACTTTGAAATTGTGCCTAATCTCGCTAATCTTAAGGCAAATCATATAAATTTTTTGAGGACGGGACAGGACAGGCTCATTAGTAATTCAGTGTGACAACACAGGATTTTTCCCTAATCCCTTTCTTATGTGTATAAATCCTATATAATCTAGTCTTGCATTAAAACTTGAAGAGTTTGTACAAGATTTATGCGTATTTGCTTTTGCCGGAGAGTAGAGTATACACATTATTTTATCCGCTAATGAGGCTCAGGTTCTTGTTAGAAAATAACATGCGAACTCGTCTCAAAAACAAGTGTTGTCATTATTTGCCATTGAACATTGAAGAAATGTCTGATATCTCTATAAGTACATTTAACCAATAGCAATAGAATATATAACTTGATTCATTTTATAACGCCAATTCTAGGTCCATGTAAGGAAATTGTCATAGTACTTTGATGCTTGAGCAACTGCCAAGTATTCTGACTTCTGACTCTTTCAGGCGAATCAGTGTGATCTTATTAGTCATACACATTGGTTCAGCAAGAATTCCTACACTTTTTTTATTCTGCAAGAGAGCTAGCTTATGTTCAATTTATGCAAATTCCCAATTAAGTCAATGTCAATCATTCCTTGTGAAAGAGAAGACACAAGTAGTGCTCACACGTTATTATACATTCTAGTCCATTGTCGCTTCGAATAAAATGAGAAATGCAAATAATAACCTGTTTGGGGCTGCTCGAGACCAGAGATTTGGATTTACAGAATGTATGAAGCCTCAATGAACGGAGGGATATAATCAAACGTATAAAACCCTTCTGGTCGAAAAAAGTGTAACTAGTATTATTATGAAGTTAAAAGATGTGACATGAGGAGCCGATGGATATTTGACAAAAAAAAACTCGTTTGACGGCAACCTGCTTAGTTTTAATCATTCACCAAAACTCATATAAAAAGCTAAAGTAAGGGTAACATTGAAAGAGGATTACATATACCTACCTACACAGCAATAGCATTGGGGAAAATGTCATCTTGTCAACTCAAAAATCTATCTTCGTTAGTTTTACGTTTTTTTTCGTGGCCTTTAGGTTTGGGAAACTTTGGTGGTTCAATAATGGGGATAATAAGTAAACTTCGACATATTGATTGAGTAGAGCCCTAAACTAAACCGTTTCAAGATAGCGTCAGATCGTCAAGGGATTGCCTGTATTTGTGAGCTGTGCATAGCGGTAATTCAGTAAATGCTTCGATTTCATTCTACGAGCTTGATTTGGTAGAATTTTTTTTTTAAAATTAAGGTAAAAATTAGTTTAACTTCAGTTTTTTGCTCATTGTGATGAGCTTCAAAACTTAAAAGGGGTTAGAAGGGTTAAGAGGAGCCTTATTCTTTGACAAGCTAAGTATGTACACTTAATGATAATCGGAACACCGAGCTTACCTTCACGCCTTTCTGACTACTAAAGTCTGTGCTGAGACACTGGACTGCCACATTAATCTGTACAAACGGAATAAGACAAAAAATCATCATTAGTCAAACAACCATTATTTCTTCAGTTTTTTTTTAAGATACACCAACTACATAGACCCCGTACTCAAATCAATATTCATTTTCCCCAGCTCATTACAGAGCTACGCATCAAAATTACACACCGCTGAACATTGAACACAGAGATAATGTTTCAGAATTTCCTTGTAAAAGAACTTTAGCCCATGGAAGCAGCGGGCCGATTGATAAGCGCATTTAAAACCAATTAGTACATGTAAAAATAATTGACCCATGGTCAACGTCAACACTTCAAATAAGACTTTTCCGTCGTCGCATGGTATGTAGTTTTTGCCTGAATGAACTCTGCAGATTCATTTCGGGATTCGAGGTGACGTGTATGATCTTATTGCCTGCATTATAAAATACGGAGCGTTAGACTCTCATTATAGTACAATGTCGTTTAGACTGTATGAATATGTCGCCGGTGTTTTGGGACTGCCGATTTTTACAAATGCTGTGCTTGTACGGATTAAGGTGCATCTCATGGCGGGAAGAGCATTTGAAATATCTGGCGATTAGGACAAAACGTCCACTGTTTATTCCAGCATTAAGATACGAAATTTGACGTAATTTGACGAAATTTGACGTACGTCGTTGAATAGATGTATGTACCTCAAGAATGCAAATAACAATAGACCCAATTGACACTAACCAAAGAAAAAAATCAGGTCGTAATTGTCTGATAACGATAACCTATAGGATTTCCAATATTGGAAAAACTGATACAGCAAACAGGCGGATCGGAATCGGAGCCAAGTCATAGCATTATCGTAATCAAACTCTGATGCCTTGTGAGGCACTTGAGAGTCTTGATAGGGGAGAATCTCCCGTACGACGTGCCTAATGGCTAAGGCGCCTTTAAATTTCATTATCCACGTTGCAAGTAACGTTATCTCACTTAATCCCTCATTTCCTTCATTAGGCCAAGTAGGGAGGGCGATGAAGAAAAAAAATTGAATCAGGAGAAAAAGAGGCACCCCAACCTTTATATTTACGCATATAAGGTAACAGTTGATTTTCTGATGATTGTCTACAGCTACAGGTCTACCAGATGATCCGTCCAAAATGAAATTGAGTGGGAAAAGAAAATGGGGGTTAATTATTAATCAAAGAAAATTGGAAATTTTCTTTGTGTGGCTCAGTTCTGATCGTTATCAACTAATGTGCCATATTTCATAGATCCTCACGAGAGAATTTTACTAAGGGTGGCTACTTCAACCATGTCCTAAGCAAACTAGGGCTAATTCGTACAAGTAATGCTTCTGAAGCAGGATCACATGCACTATATAGCTACAGAGCAAATCAAATCAGTCAAGGAGAGATTGAATAATGGAATCAGCAAATTCCAACACCCCTACACACCTGACAAGGATTTTAATGATTATTTATTTCCATGTAAACGTTGTTGGCATTCAGGAAGGATCCATTCATGAATTTTGAGGAATAATACAGATACACCGTGTGGCAAGCAGAGAGAATCTTAATTGGCCATGCAACTAGGTGCACCGTGTGATTCGCGGTTATTTGGGCCTTTCGTTAAAGGTAAAATCAAAATTCGTTGCTTCAGAATTCAAATACGCACTAAAATTGCACTGCTAAACGATAGGCCTAACATAACCGCTAGGTACCCAAAAAGCGCGACCAAATTAACCCATGCTGTGATACAGTAACCCTACGACAGTTTTCCTGAAACTCTAGCTGGTCTCCCTGTGAGAAATGATCTTTGACGAAGTGAAAGACGTGGTTAATAAAGAAGGTATACTTTCTCAAAACTGTTCATAGTATGTAAGGTATGTACTTGCAGCGAAAAGCAGAGAAATTCGTAGTCTTATGTATGTATCTTCTCAAGTGTCCTATACGCAAGATGGGCGATGGGCAGGTGAGATAGGAAGATAGATGAGTCGTCGGATCCGTACGCATACACAATGGGATTATTTAGCATTTGCCCTCTCAGCAAGCAAAAGTGTATACCTAGTAAACTTTTTTGAGTAAGAAAATTCGAAAGAGAAGAATTAAGTGGAACATTTAGAATCAGATCACGTCCACAGGGCTTCCGCTCATTAAACTTATGGATAAGACTGTACAAAAGTCTTGTCCATTTCTTCTCAGAAAATCTGTTTTTTTATGTAGGTACACTACAAGTCGCTTCTTCTTCTTTATCATATATTTGCTGCCCGTGGACTTTTCACCTGAACTCCGCGTTCGTCTTTCCTCAAAATACCCTCCGGCATCTTATAATAAAATTGCTTATAAATATACGGGTGAACCTACACAATTTCTTCCGTGGGTATCCCGGAGTATACAAAAAAATTTACCACCGGGTGGAACTATTTTTTTCGTGAAATAAGAAAAAAACATCACACTCTATATACCATAGTTTGTGATTCCATAAAATTGTAATTTTATACACATTGTTTTTTGCACACACAGTGGGTACAGGAGAAATTCTGGATGCTATCTGCTTTAACCGAACAAGAACAAGGGCTTCATGGATTGATGACTCTCAGTAATGACTCGTCAGGTTTATCCAGCGTGCTTTACCTGTCGGACGGCGTCGAGGCGTGGCGTGGATTGGATATGGGTTAGGGATAATTAAGGTGCGGATTTTTTTTGGTCTGGATCCCTTCTCTCGTCAATGGGATTAGTAGGCCACGCGTTTCATTCTATTGGAATTTTAACATGAGGGTTGAGTGGGGTTCCTAACCGCAAAAATTACAGGCTCAAATGCAATCCCAAAAAATCAAACCGACCCGTGAAATTATCGAATTGGAAGGGTTAATACTCAGAACTCGATCACATAGGTATACCTCTGTCTGTATCGTTTGTTCATACAGATGGCATCAGTTCGGCCTGTCCGTCATCATCATATGTAACAGGAAGGATATTCATTATTATTATTTATGTACTTTTCTCAAAACGGTTCAAAAGACCTGCATTTCCCTCCTCATAGTTTTTTTTTTGTTTTTGACTAATAATGGCAATTTGTTGTAAGAAACAGGACGGGTTGATGTTTGAGAAATCGGGAAATCATAGATGTATTTTGAGAATAGGCTTCCTGGAGAGCTACAACTGTCTGGTCTTATGGAATATTAAACTAAAGTACATATCATGTCGGCACCCAAATGTATCCTGGATCCTACATCTCACATCCCACCTGTTACTCTCGGTCTCGGGCCATTTTAGGCTCCGTTTTCCCCCAATGAGTATTTTTTAACCTTTTGCACCCCTCACAGTCAGTAAGCCAACAATTGATTTCCTTGGCCCTGCAGGGCAGGAAATGTATAAAAGTTTTATTATGGGGAAAACTGCTCTCAATCTATAAATGCTACTTTTAAAAACACTTTTCCGGTAGGTACGCCTGTCTCAAATAACGCCGTACTGGAGGCACCGACTGTCTTGGAGGTAGATGCACATGAGAAAAAACATGGCAGCTTATGGAAACGTCGCGTCATCGTCTTTATCTGTCTAGCTGTACCGCTAAACGCGAAACGAAACTAATGTAAAATCTGCCAGATAAATTTGAATGCATTGTCCTGAACTAAAATCTGCGTTTTATTAGCTACTTATTAAAATTTCCCGCACAGAGCAATTTGTTAAGGTTTGCAGAAACAATAGTTGCAGCCATTACCCGCTAGGGGTTAGCACGGACAATGTACCCGTTGCTGTTACTTTTCGGCTATTCCCAGGTTGTGGAAGGAGTCAAAGACCCTCTAATGAAATGGTTTGTGAATTGATGAATTTTATAATCGTAGGTAATCACAAGTTTTAATGCTTCCAGCCAAGAACCTACAACCTACAACCTACCTGTATGGGTTTTTTTCTTTGAAACAGTTCTGACATGATATTAGGGTTAAATGAAGGGAAGAAGATAATGTATGGAAGTAGACAAGAGAAACATTGCTTTTCACAGTGCCTTACCACAAACAATACAGATAATACCTATGCTCCTTTTGACTTGTAGTGAGAAAGGGTTAAAAAGGTATACAGAAAAGTGGGCGTGTTTCTAACTCGAACATAAGTTATAGTCATAACCCATATAATTACGTTAATAGTGTAATTTCATTCCAATAATTACTTATCAACTCCACTGTTTCATATTCATACACTGACTTTGACTCTGACTATGATTACACCCGAGAACAGAGATTTTCCTTACCTTAGCCGAGCTTTCCATGGGGTTCCAATAGATTGCAATCGCATTGTGAGCTATCTCATCAATACAACCCACTAGGCCCACACTATTCTTCGTATCTGTAAAAAAACCAAAAACAAAAGAGAACAATGTTGTTAGTAAAACATTAAAATTATGTTTTACGGACTCAAGTCAGTTAGTTGGTCTTTACTACTACTGATGCAGTAGATCTTCTGAAGAAGAGCTACCTTTACACAAAAACCCATTATTTATTAGCATTCCACCACCCTTCATTAATTTTTTTTACCCTTTAGGTCCAACCTATTGAGTTCTATACTATGGGAAGGAACTTCCCATACAAAAGTCCAATTAAAATCCCGCACCTTAAATCACTAAAACACATTTAAGGAACCTAATAGGTCCTCCCTCTTCGGACGCGACCCTAAACAATTTCCAAAGAAGACATAGAGCTCTATATGTATTAAGTTCACAATAGGTTGTATTATATGGGAGCCTTCTCCGGAACAATATAATTACGCGGATTTTCTAGTAACACGTACGAACGAACGAACGCTGCTTCTTTTTTCGAGAACCCAAGTCACGCCAATCTAATCTTAACTGCTGCGAATGAGCATTACGATTATTATCTGGGAATCCAAAATAGCCTCCCACTAATTAATCAGGTTCGGAAGCCATAAAGGAGATTCCCTCAGTTGACCTTACTGGAATTAAATTAGACAAAATTCAAAACTATGGATTCTGCTTAGCATACAAATCCACCTGTTAATTACAAGCGGTAGTATTTCCGGTTATTGATGACCCTTTCACGTGTTTAAGCTAAATCAAAATATGTTTCAAGTTGACAATGTATCCTTCTTGTAGCATTCAGCTGTTGACCGTAGAGAACTCGATGCTTTTCATTTTGGGCGCCAGTATTGAAAATTCAAATTCCGCATTCCCGCTGATGTATTCCTAATGGCTGCTATATTACTACTCAATGGTTGCGCCATACGACACGCCACGTGTAAGGAAATCTTGAGTCCGCGACACAAGATTCTACGCTACTATTCCGTCTACGGGAACTCATAATTCTAAAAGTCCGATTAAAATCTCCAGTAGCGATGCGAGAGAGGAAGCTGTCCGTAAAAAAACTTCTCTATGCCCAATGTACAATAATAACACTCCAACAATGGGAATGGGAACAACAGTGAGAACTGACAAGTAAAAGGAGTAAAGTATAAAAATATGTGCATGTAGAGAAGGAATAAAAAAACTATCCAAAAGCTCCAGATGGTGAAGCTTGATAATAATGAGAATGTACTTTGCTCAACAAAAAGTAATAATATAAATGAGAATGGCAATGTTAAGGTCAATCCTAGTCTTGGAGTATATTTTACGAGTCCTACGTGCCTCTACTTTGTTCCTTTTGAACTCACATTAATCAAATACATTACGAACGATGTATAAACATCACATCACAAAAAAAGTTCCTAGCCGGCCAAAGTCATTTAGGAATGCACTCCTTCGTTCCTATTTGAGAATTAATGGAATGACACAAAACAAACTTGTGAAAAAGTAAGCCAGGAGCCACCGAAGAAAAAAAATGAGAGCAGGAGAAGCTTTAGTATAGACTCAATCTTGACTTTGGGAAGATCACATCGAGAGATAACATTACACAGAGAAAAGAAAAAATTTAAAGAACACCAAAATCATTAAAATGTCAATGTGGGAGCGTCGTAATGAATTTTTGAGTTTTTTTTTCCTGAAAGTTACGTCCACAAATCATTTCGGAGAGATCAGGAGTTGAACGTTGAACGGTTTGAACACGAGGAGCATGGGGAGGAAGTACACAGATGCAGATAAAAAATATCCCTATTTTCTTTTCGTCGAGATGAGAGCGTTATGAGAAAACACGCCCGTCTTGAAGCACGGGCAGAACCGAGGTAAAAAGGTAAAGAATAGGTGTTCTTGTCTTGGGTCATAATGAACTTTTACGCTATTATACGGTTTTTCTACTGTAGCCAATGCTACGCCTGTCCATCTGTAATGTGCATATGGGCTTGGTTAGTTAAGTGTCAGATGGAAACTGTGATACACTGTCCGTTTCGTACGTGGGCTATATATTATGCTCCCGTTGGAAGTCTTGGAATTCCAAATGTACCCGTGTGTACCTGACGAAAAACAAAATTACTGTTGGCGAACAATTTTTTTTTTGCAAACTATGGTTTATACTAAAGTTTCAAATTTTAGCTATATAAGCTGGAAATATCCAATATCGGACGGTTGATGGACAAATTGACTAATCCGGACAAAATGCCATCCCTGCTGCCCTGCCTGCGAATTCTTGTGCATATTTATCGACGCAAATTGGTACACGGTACATCCCTTAAAGCCATTACATCAAGAAAATAAGTAATATATCATCAAAATTAATACGATCATGATCTGAATCGGAAGTTCAAGAAGCCTCCAATATTTCAGTCGTATGCATCCTGCATCTTACCAGTGAACAGGAGCAACAAGATTTTTATTATATGGACACATGAGTTCATCAAGACGGAATGAAAAGCTTTGACTTGTGATGTGAACCCTGCCAGAAGCCATAATTTTACCATCTCATTGATATTCCGTTCAGTGTGCCATGGAATGGACTATCGATTCTTATTTTGGTGGGGAAAATTTTAAAGGAAATTTGAAAAATGCGAAATGGTGTTACGGCCGGGAGGGACAGCTCAGTGAAACCATGTCTGTCGCTGCGTTCTTTTTCCTTACCACCGTAAACTTACATATGGGAAAAAGAAAAAAAACACAAGACACTACTGACTTGACTTTGAGATCACGGGGAAAGAAAAAAAAGTCGTGGTGACGTTGACCACTGGGAGTGCACTGGAGGTTACAGGGGTCAGGAAGGTGGGGAGTCGGTTCTTTGAAGAGATGAGGCTGACTTGGCTTTGGCTATGACTTGAGAAATGACCAAACCGCTATCATGCATGTGTACACATTACACGTTACGTTATATTACATACATATGAGATTATCTGTAGAAGGCTTATCCCAAATTCAATCGGGGCTCTTCCAATGGACTGTTACGAAGGAGCCAAGATGAAGAAGAAAAGAAGTTCAGCAGGTGAATGAACTTTTGGGTTGAAGTTGAAACGCAGAGGGAGAATGAAAAAAGAGCCACAAAAAGATAGAAGAACCATCATCATCATAATCGTAAACATTGGCGACTTTTTGGGGGCTTCTTGTGGGCCTTTGCCAGGGCATATAGGTAAGCCATGTATTATGACTTGATTGGACACCGCATTTCTGAGTAATTTCCCTGACAGTACGTATATAGCTCGGACATTCTTCATCTTCACTCAAATTGGTGTCTGTTACCGTTGGTTTACAGTTCACTATTCACTACCGAAAGAAAAAAACGAATCTTATAAGAAATTCCGGAATTTCCATATGAAGGTTGGGTATGAAGTACGCTGTTGCTGGCACCAGTATTGGGCAAATAAATTTCCATAGATGTTGCCTAGATGTGGCCTAATTCTGGCTCATTCCGGTTATTTCGGAAAAACAAATCCGGGAAATAAAAAGTAGAATGCAAATGCCACTGACACGCATCACACACACATTTTGGCGGTGATTTGCCTAAATTGAATCTCAATAAAAAAAAAGTGGTGTTAATAAACAGGCCAGGCTTTCTGTAATGTGATCAGATCATCATCCTCGTCATGACTCAAGAATTACTATGACTAAGGCAGGAAACAATAGCATGACTTCTACACATCTTCCACTTAATGACAACGTATAACAACAACCAAATTGTGAAGTTGAAGTCGAATCGAAGTCGAGAAGGAAATAATCACATATTCTTTAGGTGTATAATTTAGAGCAATTGGAATTGGAAGTCATATGGGGTGTAAAATGTAGTCAGAAAAAAATATGATTCGTTTCAAACGCTTTATACCTGCGGGGCAAGAACCAAACTAGTCAATTCTGAAAATACTATACAGAGAGTTTCATGCAGTTTTCTCTGCCGAGATGGAATTAATAATAAAATCTTTTCTTTAGTGATCCGTGATCAACAAAAAAATAGGACCCTATGTGATTTTAAAAATCACACACATTTTCAAAAATCCAATTCATTTCAAACACATTGTATTAGGTCTATGTACTTTTTTGGCCGGTGTGTGTCCTCATTTCATTTTCCCATTATTATACCTGATCCAATCCAATACTTAAAATTTTTTATGTATCAAATCTAATGTAGTGTTTATGTGTAGTAGGATTGGAAGTTATTTATCTGTAATTCTGACCAACATAACAGTATTACAGTTCGTCTGTCAGACGCTGTAATTCCAATGATAACAATAATTGAGTGAAGTATATAGCAATTGACGGTTACCTGCATCCAGGATCCGTTGTTTCACAGAGTGTTGTCTCCCATGCCAGAATTGCCAGGCTTTGATTTCATCGTCAGGGCTTTTTTCTTCACGGAAAACTAGCATGACTACGGTCTGCAAAAATAAAAAAAAATTTAATTTAATTATAAAATTATGAAATTTCTTCGCATAAATGACAGAACTAAAGCGAATAATCCAATCCACGGGATACTTAGCGGTTAATTTAGAATCTGTCCAGCCCAAACCTTGTTACAGCTAATGTATAATACATCATTTGCATAATTTAATTAAAATATTGTGCTGGGTGGGAGAAAGTTCAGTCTAATCCTACAGTAATACCTTTTAATTCTAATTCTAATCCATTGTACGTGATACTTTATACTTTACATTGAAGAATGGGAAACAGCATGCAGCTGCTTGTATCTGTAGGACTCATAACATAAGGGATAATTAATAGATTATACGAGCTCTTCTTTTGTGCAAGCTCATGTGGACGAAAGGAGTTTTCTCAGTCGCTGGTGCGTAGTTTGGCCGGCGAAGCCGGCCAAAC
>JAQFYT010003360.1:0-10886 GCA_034694925.1 Ceratophysella denticulata | reverse complement strand
AGTGGGGCTAACTTAACGCTGTTGGCCCCACTGAGCTCAGTGGGGCTAAACTCAATGGGGCTAACTTAACTCCCATGCATGCTAAAAGCGTGAACCGAAACAGCGAGCAAGTAAAATTCAAATGAAAAAATTTAGCCGGCAAAAAAGCAATTTCCCAGTAAGCTACAGTGAGATTGCTTATTAAAATTAGGTAGGTAATTTAAGAGAAACGTAGGTTTTGGAATTAGGCCTAGGTACTGTGCTGCTACCACAGGGTATATAGCTCACGGTTCACGGAACATGTTTTTAGTTAAGGGTTGTGTCGTCGTAGCTTATCTGTCGCGGTAACTGTTTCTTTCATTTGTCTATTTGTTGTTGCTCATCAAAGTTCATTTAGCATTATTAAATTCAATATGAAATTATTTTAATAATACCTTATAATAAACCAGTGCAAAAGTTCAATAAAAACAAAACGATTAGAGTATCCAAGCTCCACTTTTATTGGATTCCATTTATAGCTGAAGCAGGTATGCTTTGAGATACCAAAATACGACAACACGCAAATCCATTTCTCAAAAATTCACTAATTATCGTCTTGGTGTTCTCGCCGAGAAAAAACGAGACGCTCCAACATTCTGTTATTAGCTGTTTCAATTATCTTAAGAGCGAAATAGACGCGTAGTTTTCAATCTTTAGTTACGTGTCCGATCTTTTTGTATCCGGTCATTTCACACCGGCATTTTAACCTAGCGATTGAAAAAATTTCGCCTCGGCATATGCTCACACATATGCGCGAACGCTACTTATTTGCCTCTTTAATGGTTACATTGTATGAAGTTGTGTTATGTTGTGTTTTTAGAAGAGTGCTAATGATATTTGTTACATTTTAACCTTAGGTTTAGTCAACAACACTGCGATAAATATTTACTATATTAAGATCTTTGGGAGTTATCTAAAGTAAATTAATACTCAACCAAATCAATGTTCAGAGGATTAACGATTCAACGTTACTTTCAGTTTGATAAAATCGATGTACTTTCTTCCGTTGGCCGCCGCCGTTGCTCTGTATCAGAATTTAGAACGCGCATACGAGACAATTTCTTTGGAACTGCCTTAAGATATCAATGCCTTCTATAGAAGCTATTTTATTATGTGCCTTTTACAGGATTTTAAAGTCCAACTACACTTATAAGATTGTTTAGCTACAACTTTACTTTTACATTATGTAAGCATCTACTGTACTGCCGATTCTCCAGCTTCCCTGAATCTGATTGTGTTTACAATAGTTCAGCTATTTATCAACCACCATGTAAAATCCAACGTTTTCCTGTACAACTGCGGGACCTACTAAATGTACCTACACGTGATCTTGCTTGCATATACCCAACGCCCTTCATGATTTTGCAGATTTTTGTAAGTTTTCGATATATTTGTTCAATAGCTGCGAGCCAACTGCGAGCTCTTCATTTGTACGTGACGAGTAGATTTACCGTGTTATCAGTGCAGCAATTGATGGTGGTGAGGACAATGGTGCTCTCGAAAGCATAATAAGACCCGGCTGCCATACTCAAGGGTCGACAGGATTGTCCGAACACCATGTCGTACTTGCGATCTGAAACCTCAATAGCTGTACGTTTCCAAGTTTCCAGTGGTTTCAAGCTCAGTTTATTGACCTGTCCAGCCCAAGCAAGGAGGCTGAAGGACTCGAAGGCGCATCTGGCCGCACAGAGTGGGTACATGATGAAGGAGGTCATATCAAAGTCCGAGTAGCGGATGGTCGAAAAGACGAGGAGCGTCAAAAGAACAAGCAGTAAGGACGGTGAGTAGGACAAGTATGTTCGGAAACTGTTATTCAACGTCGACACGAGTACTTGAGACTTCCGGAAACGCGCACGAGACCTTTCGCGTTTCACTGGAGATTTATCTTTGGACTCCTCGCTATGGTACAGAAATTCGTAGAAAAGTTCGTTAGAAAAATGCAAACAAATACAACAAATATTGTTGTGTGATCTTTGGCTCAATCAATATGCGGGACAAGGACATCTTATTGAAATATTATTGTTCGTTACAAACTTTAATGCTGTCATTTGGTAATTTTGTTTTAATAATAGTGTTTAGAGACTGTAAATTTGATTTCTTACTCAGCTAATTTAAGTTCGTGTTTGATCCATGCTGATCCGAGAAAGATCAAGGTCCAATTCATGGTAATAATCTGCAACATGGACGTAACCAAGAAATTTTCCATCACGATGAGTGGCAATACTTCCAAGAAAGTATGTGTGTTATCCATGTCGTGGGAGCAGTCCAAAATTACGGAGCTCAAGAAATGCGATACGCACGGAGTATTCACCAGCATGAGGGCTGTGAAATCATACTACAGTTTTAGGCCAGGACCAAGATTTACTAAATTACACTTAGTACTTGCAATTAATAATGCTTACCATGAGCCGGCGGATTCCCAAGCACAAGCATCGAGCTCATTATTACACAAATTGTGGTCATATCCCATTTCCATTTCTGTTTCACTTCCACAACTTTACCATCTGTTATTGACCCGTCTTCGTACACGATTTCTGAAAAATAATTCAAAATTCAGCAGTTAGTTATCAAACCGAATTTTCAATCCGAAAAACTAGGCACCTACTCACTTTTTCGGTATTCGTCAAGATGAGCAAAGACCTGATTAGCGAAATACATAATATCGTCTCCGTTTGTGAGAAATTGATAGTAACAAGTCATTTCCATTAATCGGGCAACAGTGAAGAGCATGGCCATAATAAATGGCCGCGGTTCCGCTCCACGAGCGTACATTTGCAGTAGTCGCAGTAAGGAAAACATAAAACCCGCAAATTCAAACAACAGTATGCTTCGGTGTATGAATTGATGAATTCGGTTTCCTTTCCGCAAACGAAAGGCTTTGTTATCCCAAGTATAGGGACAGAATTTGAGTAAACAGGTAAACCACATTGTGAACCCAACTTGTTTCCGAACACGGTCAGGCAACATGATGAAGGTTGGTGAATACTCTATAAAACTACAGCAGAGTTGAATTACAATTTCGCAATTGGGAATTTCCCGAGGATCTCGGTGGTTTTATAGGAAACTTTTTACCCTGAAATACGATGCTTCATAGGTGCACCCGCAGGAGTATTTGTAATTAAAACTTGAATTGATTCTAAACTTGTAGACCACTATGGATCGTTATATAGTTTTTCTTCGAACGTGCTCCATAAATGAATTATTATCTGTAGAATATGAAACGTGTTAAAACAGATGGGTTGCTTAAACTACGCTTAAGCTCGTACATAGTTAGAATTGAGGTTGGAAAAAGTACACTCATTTATCGGAAACAAATACGGTTCCGTGTTTTTGGATTTTTTTTATATTGCTTCATGTTTAACATTTCCTATCCCAGGTATTAAATTAAATCCTATCATATTCACGGGTTGCTGTGCCCCAACCTGCCGTACGAATATTCCGGCGGCAGCGCCTAGGTCGCAAGGGTTTATTCAATGTATAAAATTTCAATTGTTGAATCTTGGTGCCGTATGCTAGCCATACAGACCACCAAGGAAAGGGTTATTACATTGTATATCTTGCTTTGACCAATTTTGGAAAGTATTTGTTGTATGTTGTACCTACCAGGGAAACTTCTTCCTGTTCAAATCCAGTATTAACCAACGATACAGTGCACAAGGAAGTGTATGGTAATCATTCACAAAATCAAAAAAACAATGCTAGTGAAATTTTGATTGATGAATTTTATGAATTATGTAATTACAATTCGTGAATTCGATAGTACTGTATAAAATAAACGATGAGCGACAAGAAATCCTTAATGCTTTGGAACTCCGTCTAAATTGACTCCTTTCTTAGGCTGTGCTTTTAGTTCCTAAAATTAAATCATGCTGAGAAGTTTCTAATTATGAATTATGAATACCTTGCGTCCACTGTGTCGATAATCTAGAAGGTATCTGTGGTTCAGCCATAATATTGGCACGAAAGTTTATTATCGAACAACTATGTCGTACAATCTTGCCACCTTCCCATCTTGCCTTCAATTTTTCGTTTGCAATAATGTCGTTAAAGTAAGCTCGAGGTTGGGTTTGTCATCTCGATTTACCATATAACTGTAGTCGAGTTTCTTTTAGTTCCGAATTCCGGCCACACGCTTTTTAGATTTATCAATCAATATGCAATATTTTTGATTGTCCATGAACATACAGCCAACAGGGTGCGATGTCAACCTAATAATTTACGTCTATTGTTAACAAGGCTTGATTTGTATTTGGACTAGTAAAACTGATAAATCATTCAAATGCAGTTCACGGGCTGGTCAAGCGGTTGTACCCTGGTACACGAAAAATAAGAGTTCTGATTGTATTTAATATTTCAAATCCTTCTGATGACACAGTTGAGTTTTTTAGCCTATGAAATTACTTTGATTTACATTCCATTTGAATTTCTATGAAGTCCGTTTCATTTCTGCAGTGAAATGCCAGAATTCACGCTTGGTACAAATATAAGTTTAACCGTATAGGTGCGATTGAGTCATCAATACGGAGTTCTTGGCTTGCTGCGACAATTCAGGAGCTCAAATCGTTCTATTTACATCAAAGACCGGATTTTTAAATTTTGATATTTAAACTATGTAAATTAATGGTCCGCCATTTTGCTTCTAAATCAAATTTGAGAAAATACGTACTTTGATGATGTTCGTTGTTCTTTCTGAGTTTCACAATGCGACTACACGTTCAAATCGGCTGAAAAGTGGAGAAGGAATATCGAAGTTCAACATAATGCATTCAATCCCAGTACGAGCTCAGGTTATGTTAGAATACAGACAAATGTGTCATTTAATCTGAAATAATTGTTGAACGCCTTATGCTTATGATGTTGCATATCATATCGCATCATATGCTATACTATGCACGTACTCCTAGTTTCATTAGAAATCTTATACACAATTAAACATTCTTCGTAAGCTTTGGGGCTGAAGTGCTGAAGTACGCATTATGCACTGTACAAGCAATTGAATATTTATAATAGAGGTTCTGCTCGTGTTAATTCTTTATTCTCATTGTTCCTGTAATAAGGACTTATGATTTATAGAATCATTCAATATATAACGAGCTCAAGTTGTTCAAATATAATCTACCTATGCATATTCTCGCAAATTGTGTGTAAAAGATTTGGAACTAGTGAAACATTGCACATGACGTTAGTTCCTACATGTACCTATGCTTGACAAATATTTTTGTTTACATTGAGGTGGTTCAACCCTGGACATGAATTAACAATCCCAAAAATCTTTAATAAGGTATTCTAATTCTTTTGTCTAACTGATTGCAATTGGATGATTAAAACTAGGCATAAGTTGATGCTGTGTCAAGGCTTTTCAAAATTGTATTACATGTTAATTGTGTGACTTCTCGTAATAGCTGGAAGAGCTGGAATACCTGGAACGTCTAGTCCAGCCGACGATATTACCTTAACTTTTTTGCCCTTCACCAAGAATATTGGTTCGAAGGCTTATTAGTTAGTTACATAGGATTTACTATATATATACATGAAATACCAAACAAATGCAATGCACGAAATAGTATACCTATACCTGGCAAAATTCACGATATAAGATAATGCAAGTGGTAGGTCTTCCTAATCCTAGCTAGGAACTGGAACCTGGACTGAAGGTCAGCTGGTAAACCTGAAACTGAAACACAATACATAGGAGCTCCTATATGTAAATGAGTGTAAAGGTATATGATTAATGCTATGTATATGTAAATGTAGCACAGGGATACAGCTCGCATGGAATTTTCCCTATTGTTCTTCGTAATACGCTCAATATTAGGTTTGAGTCACTTCACAGAAACACATGTGAAATCTCAAACTGTCACATCTCTAATACCCTTGTGTTCCTGACAGTTTATCTTACCTACTCGTATTAGTACTATGTAGTTTTTAAAGGGAACAGATAATCGACCAGATCAATAAAATTACTTAAATAAATACTTTTAAAAAATGAGACACATCTAAAACGTTTAAAATTACGGTGTCAAGAGTCGAGATTGCTGTGCCTCTGGTTGGATGTTAGTTGCACTTAAATTCATCGGAATGTATTTCAACTTCAACACAGTAGCTGGTCTTGGAATTATCATACTAACGTCTCTTGGAAGTAGGTCGAGTTAAAAGAATATATCTTAAGTAACTGCATATGACTAAGTATTGTACCAAAAAATAGTTTTTACAGATTTGGTTCATGGTTCAAGTACTTGGACCCCAGCCCTTGCTCATTGGCATGTCGGAGATTCGAACAATACTTGCATTCTGCTTGTCGGATATTTCAGTTTTATCCTACCTTATGAGCTTACCAATGGACAAGTAAATATTTAAATTTCTAGTAGTCTAAGTAATTAAACATACAGCGAAATTCAATTCTATGTATTTGGTTTGTGGCATTTGATTTTGCAAAGAAATACACAGAACAAAGCGGTCACAATCCAGACCAGAATATAATGTTGTAGAGACATGGTTAATGCTCGCAAAAAAATATAATTTGACTTATTTCTGCATAATTTTAGACTTCAGAAGCCATAGTTCCAATACCCGGAGAAGCTCTGGCCGAAGGCACTTGTGCCAATTGGGTTCAATCAATAACTTTGAAATGGACTAGTCCAATCAACCCTACAGAAAATGCCACCGATGATGTCGCCATTGGTGAGAGTACCGAGAACCAAGCAATATTTAGATTTCAGCAACACGGAGGAGTCAATTCATTACTTGAGGGCTATTTTGAGCTGTCGGATATTGATGCAATTATTTATACAAATCCAGTGCAATTTCCCGAAGCGGCTCAGCCAGGTTTATAAACAATATTGTTGGGATTATTTGTAAAAATGATTGTTGGCGAAAGCCAAGACTACAATATACTACCTATATTATTTAAACTTTGAATTTTCAGACAAAATATATGAACTTCATGTATCCGGACTACATACGTGGTCTGCTCCTCTAGAGCTCTCATATTTTTGTGGATCTCCGGATTCGATTGCGTTGAATAATGGAAGTTTCAAAACGACAGGAGTTGAAGCTCAGGCCTTTCATGCTGGACCAATTGGAACGAATAATATGGATTTCGGACCAAGTAGGCTTTCATGTTACATATAGCCATGTTATTAGATTTGGCTTGGATATTGAATTAAGTTCAAATAATTTATCAGACTTTAATTTAATACATATCAAACTTGACTCGTAATTGTTTCCAAAGGATCCTACTGTGCCGGCGATGTAACTTGGACGATTGGTCATGGATTCCTATTTATGGCTTTGCTCTTCATTGTTTCATTGGGAATTGCAATATTTGTGACAAGAAAACGCCGGGTGACCTATGAACCATTATTGTGAAACAATATCTCATCTTCAGTCATTTTAAACTACTTTAAAATATATATTTCTATTGTATTGGTAAATGTTTTATTTTACGATGCTAGCTATCCTTAATACAGAGAGATTATTTAATACTAAAAAGTTAGAATTTCACATGTAGATAAAGCACGCGGTACATACTACTACTGCCGTGTACAATTCACTGCGATTGCGGAACCTGCAAACTTAACCTAAAATAAAACCCTGTTCTTACAAAAACTATAAGAATCTAAAACCGTGGTAAATTGAATACGGAATCGGAATCTAATATATTCAACATATAGGTAAATATGTGTATGGTGAAAAGAAGTCATCCTCCATTTCTTATTGTACATACATACATAGTACATATGTAGTTTATTGGCAGTACTGATCGCTTTGGACTTTGTCAACATCTGTCAAGATTCTGGGCATACCGAACACAGACTATTCAATGGGTAACTCACCGTGTAAATTGAATAAACCATTTGATGTATTCGTTTATACCTAACCCTTTTTAGCTCCACTATTTAGAAATACTTTGCTTCGTGAATTATGAATATGAAAAGAACGTTGTATTCCCAACAGTTTTGCATCCAATGGTTCACTTCGATAATTTTTCAATAATTGATCATAAAAGATTTCAGAACTAAGTACTTGTAAAATTGTGAAACAAGCTCAGGTCAGTAAAAATATCTGGATGTATTCCATCGCCACAGACGAACCAACCCCATGAAACAAGTCCGACCAAATACTGGATACCACGGTTGCTTTCACAAATCAGAGCGCCACCAGAGTCACCCTGACATGTGCCCTTTAAGAACCCACTCGTTGCACAAATGGCTGTCTCAAGTGCACCTTGAAGGAACGGATATGCTAAATGGCATATTCGTTTCGAAATCACTCTGGTATCCAATTTAAGAAGTACTTCTGAGCCGAAATAGAAGATTTTGGAGAATGGAAACTGATTACCCCAGCCGACTGTAGTACAATTGGTAGTACTGCTCAACTGGCCTGGGTCAATTACTTCAATGGGTTGAACTGATTTGGTCCAATTGAGGGCAAATTGCAGCTTTAGGATGGCAATATCATATGATCCTGCTTCATTTCCCCTGAAAGGAAAATTTGGCAACATCTGTAAATCCATCTAGTACCTACATACTCACGCGTGACACTATACATAGATCGTGGCACTGGCGATATCGAATGAGACCTTTAGGCTGCGCTAGTCCTCATTATAACTCCGTCATTTCTAAACGGATCGGGGCGAATGAGGACATTTTTTAAATCGGAAGAGTTGCTCCACAACGCCTACTAAGTTAAAAGAAAATATCGTTCGCTCGAAAGCAAATTGGCGGACAGGGCTTGGCGGCTGGAATTTCTTTTAGGAATTCTAACTTAATAGGCGTTGTGCATTAAAAAATTAGTTTTCCAGCAAGCCCTCACACACCCCTGTAAGTTGAGAAATGTGTGAGTTATATGTATTATAGTGTAATTAGAAATTAAAAAAACAACTGGAATACACTGTGTTTGTGTTTGTAAAAGGGAGAGACACCAGACCATACCGTATTCACCACTCCCTACTCAGGATACGGCTCCAAAGCGTACTCCTTCCGAAATGCCTTTCGCTTGCATACAAGAAATACGGGTGGCGACCCCTTAGCGCCCTAGATTCGAACTGTGACAGCGCTATGAAACTCTTAACTTTTGACGAATACACATATAGGGTTCGAATGTGGAAAACAGACGCACAAGATCCATAGGTTGCATACTGTACGATATAAGTAGGCATGTGGCCAACGTTAGGGTTAGGATACTGATTCAAGACGTAAAGAAGAGAACCTAGCGCTCTTTTTCTTGAAATAACTACAATACTTCACTAGGTACTACTACTGTACATATGCTGAGCTTGAAATATGTACCTACTGTTTCTTACGTGGTGTACTTTGGATGAACTAATATCTTCTCTACGTCCACACGCTGGTGATCTGGTTCAACTTGAATAAAATTCACAACCCCGGCCAGGATTTGCAGCATTTCCGGTTTTTTGTTCCATACACAATGTGCTGCTGTAACGATGCTAAGCTCATCCAAAATGGTTCCACTTCCGCAGAAATGCTGGTATATCCCGTTTCCGCAGTTCTTCTGGATGGAGACAGTCCAAGGGAACTCTTCTGGCTTCGCCCTCGTTCCGCCAAGCATGCGACCAACTCGTTCGCCATTTACTGGAACATTGAACATTCACGTTTGTACATATGTAAATATGGAATGTGGCAACATAAAATACACTCGACTCGCTCTAATCCGTGTTCGTGTTGAACGGGCGATTTGGATACACTTTAACTTGCTAAATTGAAATGCGAAATTGCGAAATATTTTCTTCAGTAACTATGTATATATGCATTTTGCTAGATATCTAGACGCCTTCAATATTTCACTCTTCAACCTATTTCGCTGTCCAAATTCTTATCGTCAGGTAGCAACTTATAAACTTGAAACCGCAATTTTTTTTCAATTTTTGTATGTGTAATTGTATTGTAAGTTAACTATTTTTGTGAATCTTGGTTAAGCGCGGACAAATTTGTTTTAATTCCTCACCAGGACTGACTCGCAAATCCATAATTAACAACCACATTAAAATTCTGATTTCTGCAGATAACGTAAATACTTTGCTTACGGAATAAGCCCATTTGAACTTAAACCAATACACGAGAAATAAAATATTCATTCCATTTGCCTATGCCTTTTACTTCACTAATATTCTGCTGAGCCTAAACCCAGACGTTTTCTATCACATTGAAACAAAGGGTGAATTACAAAGTACGTTGATGAAAAATTATGGACACCAAGAAAGAGCGTAGCGGTAAATGTGTTAACTGTAATAAGGAATTTATATGCTTAAGCCATTCAAAACAAAACTACCTCTGTGAATAATTCATAGATTTTATAAATGCAGACGCGGATAATGCTCGTAATTATTAACCATTAAAAATTTAAATAAGAATGACATCGTCCTAATACTGTGATTTGTAAGCTTTAGTACCGTGTTCAGTGCACTGTAATATTCGAATGTTTATTTCATATACAAAAACAGCATCAATCGCTGTGTTTGAAGCTAAACCTGACAAGGGGTTATCCGACAACAAAGTTGTGGCTTGCTCGCGAGATGTCCATTGATTATCATTTTTGTCTTGTAGATTTATGAAGTCTTTGATACTGTTTATACAAATATGCGATCAACAGTTATTATTAGGAGGAATAGCAGATTGGACATGAGACATGAATTTTTTGTAGCAAAATGGCATCTGAAGCGTGCGCGGAAGTCTTTAATTAATGAAGTTTGATCCTTTGTTGTCAATGCATCATCATATACTTAGTTTATTTAGTCTAATCTAAATAAAGGTCAAATCAAATCAAATAATTTTAAGGGGTGTCCAGTGATTCGAAATACACTACGAGTAGATGCAAAAACCTGCTTACAACAATAGCAGTTTCTGGAT
>JAQFYT010003359.1:0-10887 GCA_034694925.1 Ceratophysella denticulata | reverse complement strand
CAGCGTTAATGTACTCACCAAGGGCTTTCTAACGACGTATTACTCATCAAAATCGGTTTGACGCCCGTATACTAGGATTATACCTAAACTTGCTGTAACTAATGAAGAGCTTATAGGTAAAAACAGTTTGTGACAGGACATACATTCAGAATCTGGATCATGTTTCGAATCCTTGAAATGTTTTCAGGATAATAATGTCGATTTTAATATATAACACAGGTATTTATACATATAGTTAACAAGGATGACACATAAACATCAGTACATTCTTAAGAGAGAAGATGCGAAACTACGTATCCTAGTTGCGTATCTTAACAGATGAGTATTCAAATCGTCGTAGGTACACTTTACATACATATGTAGTTGAGCAAGTCAGTCATACGAATGGAATATGAATAAATAATACTGAATAATCTATATATGCAATGAATCCCAGAACCTTAAGCGATTGGTAAACGGTTCATCAATTAAACCACCGCCATATTGATTCAAGTTCATGTATTTAAGAGGGGCCTGTGTCTGATTCGAATTCGCGGGTTCCCAAAGAGTATTCTTGTATTTCAAATGGCGGCTGTAGGAGAAACAATAATTTAAACATAGTGCTCCAAGTTTAGATCAAAGTCAATGAATAGATGTTATGGTGGGTTATGTACTTACTCGTCCTTGGCGAAATTTGTCCAGAGACGAACGAGAGACCTGGACATATAATAATCCCTTGAGTTCTTCGTAATATCCGCAAAGTAGTGCATATTGAAGAGGAGCGGTAATTCATCCGCATGACATGGTCCATAGTACGCGGAAGTTATTCCGAGGATATATTTGTAAAACAATTCCTTGATTATTCCAACTGTTACTTGGAGCTCGACTGGTAGCTGAGCGTCAGGGGAAATCCATTTAAATAAGTTAAATAAACTAATTTCCCCTGGATATGTCAAGTAGTACAGGTAGACTGGAGCTTTTTGAGAGTGCAAGATGGCCGCCTTATGAGTTCCTTGGAAGAAGTTCCGATCTGTGACATTAAGTTGAGACAATTAAAAGAAATCCCGGCTTGAGAGTCCCAGTGCCGACAGGATCTAAGGTCGACAATTACCCAAAACTTCATGTTACAGTGATGCTTTTGTACACGCGCCGATTTGGGCCTTTGCCCTTGAACGCGCGCGGTAGTCCCGCCCCAATGGCCGGGGTCGCAGAACTCATCGTGGCACGGGTTAGTAAGAAGATTTTATCCCGTAGCGTAGCCCGGCTCGACAAATTCTTAATTTACATGTATAGGTACATATAAAATGCCCGCGTTAAGTCCTCTCGGTGCTGAGTCCTTGTCGATGCTAAGTCCTATCGGCTGCGCTAGGTGCTACCGCCGCTCAAACTCTCGGCGGTGGACCCGCGAACCAATTAAATATACATACATGTACTATTCCATACCCGACAATAATTTTGTAAAATTCTCCACTGCATCAACAGGATTCAATCTTAAGGTATTGCCAAAATAGTAGGTCCTAATCTCCTCGGCGGCTTCCAAATTGGAACTCTCGTATGAAAGGAGTATGGGTGCAATTTGGGCCCAGTCCTGGTCCATCCGCGAAATCAGTTTGCTGTCAGTCAAAATTCCTACGTTAAACGCAAAGTTTACATAATTATGTATTTTTATAGTAATTCGATGGACACCAATGACAAAAAGCCTTACGTCCCATGTTGATCAATCCTTCTCCTGCATTGACACCTGTCAGCCAGGGAACTGGGCTAAATTTTCCGGCTTTAGCAAGTACGAGCGGATCTTCGGATAAAAACGTGTCTGGTCTAACTACAGCTTCCACACTGGGCACAAATGTATCCAAGGGATCCCGCAGTGCCGACTAAGCAATAATCATCATAACCGAGTTAGTCTCTATGTTTATCAATACAATTGAAATCTCAATCATTATAATAGCGACATATAATATCAGCGACAGTTGACCGCCATGCTGTCTTTTGGACACGATTTTCGCCCCATAAATTGCAATGAATATGAAATTATCGTAAGGACACGACGATCTTGTGAAAATTATTTATACTTAAACTATCCTTAACTAAAATGCACATATCATTATAACCAAAGGTTAACGCACTCAAGTGAGGTGATAGGAATGACTGGCAAAATTGAACAAAAGGAAATGTTCATTATTAAGCCTATCTATCATCGCCGTCCTCATTATTATGCCAATTGACGCTGTACGATGGTCACCGTGTGTAAAAGCCACAGCTGAAGTCTGGCTTGTTGTTTGGATGACCTACATTTGATGGTCGAAGCCTGAGAGAAAATGTATGCTAATTGACACTGAAATACCGTTATCTAATTATAAACAAAGCTGCAAAGCAAGCGTGTTTACCTGCATGCTATGGTATATGCTTCCTATCTTATGCAAATGCAATTGTATGGTACAAAAATATCTTCAGCCCGTTATTGAATCTTAGCTACAAAAATCGCATAGGTAGCCCGTCGAACTGGCTTTATCAAATGAATGGTAAATGCAATACATTTACCAAACGGTTTATTAATTGCGTTGTAAACATTTGACTACTTTTTGACTCTAAATATTTCCTTTAACAGTGAAGCTTGTCGTAATAAATTACAGTATATTATAAATCAATAGTTATATAAGGAAATATTAATGAGGTGCAATTCTACGCGTGTGTAACCTTCTTGAATTAGAAATTGGAAATGGAGTCCTGTGAACTTGAGATATTCCGACATTGGACGCGTCTGACTTGAAGGAACTTGAGACTATGTTTTGATGCAATGCAATTTATAGGCATGAATAATGGAGTTGGAGACTGCAATACAACTCAACTTCCTTCCGGAATCGTCTGCTAGTCGTTTATGCGTACATGCTTATATTCCTGATTGTTGAAGAAGTGATTTACCATGATTGCAAGGTGAAGCTGCACGAGCTTCCTCCCATCAGCTCTCTTCAAGCAAGAAACGAGCTCTGCGGAAGAATTTGTACGACAATTCATCCTGACACCCAGACGCCTTGCCTGTTCACTAGGATCTTTTGTAAGAGCCCAATTCTTCAATGCTGTCCCGGATTGTGATAAAGCTTTTTGAAATAACCCTGGAATTCAAAGAGAACAAATTAATGCAGGAAATACTTGATACTTTTCAATATTTAAGCACAATAAGTCGTATTTTATCGTATCAAATCATTCCTCATTTCAAAGTGATAACAATATTCAGCCAAGTTGCAAGCTTCGGTTTTACAAATCCGCGAAAATAGTATATGAAAACTTTTTGGCTTAAACATTACATATGAGGAATTTAAACGCTGACCATAAAAATAAACGCCCTCAACCATGCAAAGCCATACAACAATATAGTATTAAAAATTAAATTAATAAACCGAAGAATAATGTTGCCAAAATATCTGTAATATATCCGTAGTAAGATATTAACTTATTCTAGACCCCGATCGGGGTGTCAGGACGAGCACTATATTTTTGGTGTTAAGCAAATTCTAGCGCTGGATTACTAAATCGTATGCAAATACATGGCATTTGTTTAAGTAATTAATTATGAGCTCATTACGTAATGTACATCTTATATTCATTAGCTAATCCGTGATCTGGTATTAACTGATTATTGATAATGGAAAAAAAAATCCGTCATTCACATGCGCCGCAGAAGGACGCCTACAGAAGTAAACAATATAGTTACCAATTTGACACTTACCCTTTGAAGCGGGTGACAGCATATGGTAATGAACACTAGCACCTGTCAAACAAAATATGTACATATAATTTACATTCATGATATATATGATGAATATACATACGTCAAATTTTCTCAGGACAGAGTTTATCAGAGCTGAAAGAAATATTTCCTGATCTTTTCGTGCCTTTTATTGTTTTGTTAAAATGTTGAATTAGGGTTTCAGTTGCGAATGCTTTGAGAAACTTAACATAATTTCGGCGAAAACAATTCTAACGCCATGCAAAGATAATGAAATATTTCCAGTAAGGTTCCTGACCTCACACTCACAAGATATCAATATAAAAATAATTTGTAGAGATATAATATATTTGGGGAATTGGGTATTACCTCCAGCAGATTCTCCAAATATTGTGACCTAGTTTGTAATAAAAATAAAGATTTCTTAAACACATGCAATTAAATTTCCTTGCACAAATGAAAGTTCAGTCATTGTTTGGGACACCGACAAGCCACTGCAGCATATTTCCAATGCGTACTTGTTTCGACAAAATTGATATATCGCAGCCAAATCCTACGTATCGATTCTTTCTTAATTCAAGTTAGATTAGGTCCAGTTGAAGCGTCTGGCACTTGAATTCTCCGTCACCGCTTAGGAGACTTAAACCTAAGCTAAATTGAACTGTAGGGCACACGACAAATTTTTTTGTCAAAGCTCGTAGGGCTTGGAATTACGCAAACTGGCAATTAATTTAAATTTAGATTGTGAACCAACAATCCAAATTAAGTTTACAAAATAATGTTGAGAGCGAATGAAAATCTTATCGTCCCATGTTCGTTTGACGCAAGATCTGGTGATGTCATTGAACTCTAAGTACAATGACCTTTTGCTTTTGCCCAGCGAATACAACGCTATTCGACTACAGATTCAAAATTATGGCGCCTAGCCAGGTTTCTGCCTTCCTGCATCCACAGAAGTAAACAACTGCAAAAATACGAAGAATCAAATTGTCGTTGGGTGTCTCTTTTATACAAATTCAATACCCGTCTAGTGTAAGGTTAATTACCGAAAAAATCGAAACTCCTTCAAAAGTCAATTTTTAAAAAAGGCTTCGCTTTTCCGTTTAATGACCTTGCTCTGATGTCTTAATTTTTACTATCTAAACCTCTGCACTACGTTAAAAACTATCCCAGTCCCTATGGGGACTGTCCTCTCGAGTTTTTCCGGAATTTTCAAACGCGAATTGTTGACAATAATGCAGCATTGCAAATTCCGAATATTGGACCTTAATGGACTGGTCAAATTCCTCTTGTTTGGGGTGGGCAATTATTGTAGGAGACAGCTGAATTCAGCAGTATTCTGTTCCGTTTTTTAGCTCTCTGTTGTGTGTAGCATGGAAATGGACCTGAGTGAAAGTGATAGTAGCATCAAGATTTCCGAGCCCCCAAAACCGGTTGACTCGACTCTTCTGGAGGAAATGGAAGAGGACGTTGTCTTAACTGGGGTCAAAAGGAGGGAATTAGACAGGGACGAGGAATACGAGTTCGAGTTAGAGTAAGAATAAGAATCGTCTTCGTTGAATGAACTTTGCATGCTTTATACTCCAAATTAGAAATCATTGCCTGTTTATTACATTCGTGTTAATAACATTAATCCTCGTTGTATACTCCTATTACTAGGCCTCCTCAGAAGTTGTCTATGGTGGACCCTGATTTAGTCAATTACATATTGGATGAACACGGGTACTACAGAGAGGACGAAAACACAGTTGATATTAGCGCGGAGGGTAGTGACCCGAATCAGAAAACGGAGCAGAATTCACAGATTGATACTAATCTTTTCGAATATGGATTGTCTAATGTTCTGCCCTTCTTGCTTCCATCCTCTCTTCAGAAATTTCAAGAAGATGAAGAGTCCTTCTATTTCGACAAAACGTAAGGCCATGCACAAAGTAGTTTCATACGTTTTTGCTGTATTTTTTAATGCTCTTCCAATGGTGATAATTCATTTTACCGCAGATTATTGAGTTCTTCATCATATTTTAATTAAGTAATTGGAAGTTGCTAATTACCTGATTCGGATCTCCACCAAAGCCACGTATATTTTTCTGTACCCATTTCAAAGCCATATTTTGATCTTTGAGTCCTTGATTTCCGCGAGCAACTTGATCTCCCGTATTCAGGAAACCTAAGCATAACCAGAGATTTAGCTTGAAATGTTCTCATGTAGTTCTCTTGACAAGTTTTGTATCCTCATTCCAGAACCCTACTTTGCATTAATGAATAACATTCGAGAGAACAGGTGATTTGAACAATTATGATGAAAGTGGTGCCTCAACAAAAAAAAATTAAAGAGATTAATGATGATTTGCTAAACTCTACAAAAATTACAATGCAGGTACCTACCAGAGTTTTGAATTGTGGCAAATCATTGCTTTAATGGAGTACATAGTGCATTATGTACTACAAATGACAACAGTTAGTTATTGTGACAGATTGCCAATTTCCATCTTACCGCATACCAACATGCAAGAAACAATTCTTGTAAATGCAGGATGTGAAAGGCAGTAGCAGTAATTACGATTCACGAGTAAAAGCACCGTTGTTTATGAATAATGCATGCACTATTTACAGTTCACTACTGAACTGCTTGTAGGCATATCAATTAGACTTAGGTTTCATTTTAATGGAACTTACGTGATCCCTAATTTCAGTCACCAATAAATTCGGAAATAGCAAGGCATTGTAGAATTTGACAGAGAAGTAATTACCTAATGCAGCGAGTCGATAATTTAGAGTAACTAAGACTACATCTTCATCCATGAAATATTTCGCCCTGTACATTGTAGCAGAGCCGGCGTGGAAGAGTCCACCTTTAAATAAAAGTCGAATAAACATATAATTACCCTTTGCTGTGAATATTGGGGTTTGTGGAATTCGTACAGGTTACACTAATATCGATCGTCAGAACTGGTCGAGGTCGATCGATCGATATATACGTAACGTATTGATGAACTGAATATTTTATTGGCATTCTCACAAACAGTCTCATGGAAATATTTTGCTTTAATTTCAGATTCAACGAAACTGATAAGTGAAGCCAGAAAAGCAACACATTCAGGTTTGAAACAAATCAAAATTAGTACTGGAAAAAGAATTATTTGAATTATGTTGTATGTACGAAATATACATGTTTACAGATAAATACAGAAAAATTATATGTAATATTACCATGTATAAAGACCATCACAGGCAGGAGAGACTTTTGTGCATTTCTCTCGATCTAATAAATTCAGACCAAAAGTTGTCTTGTTACGGATTTGACCTTGCCACTAAAGAATCAACTAATTTATATTTGTAGGGCTTCCCTTCTTGTAGATATTATATACAATTATGTACAGTGCGCAATTCGACATTATTAATTAAAACCAGAAATTGAATGGCGTTTGGTATAATGGGTTTAAAAAATAACCTACTGTCAGGCCAGACGTCAGGATTTTTTACTCACTTAGTAGTCACCCATTGCATAATTCCACATGAAATCAAGTTATGACCTAGCAAAGTTGTTTATTTCCTATCTTATGTCTGTACCTACTATATATTCTGGCTCAAAAAACATTGTGTGTTATATTTTGCAACTTGAATTATGAAAGCATGCCTATCAATGAAATAATTTTAGTTTGCAGACCGTGATCTTCACTATATTTATTCGTTTGCAATTATAACCGTAGACACATTACAGTACACTACAACAGTGCTTCACCCTCAGCCTCAACTTTTTCTTTCCTACTGTTTCAACCAATTTTGATGTAATATTATCGTTCGTATCCTAGTTTACATACCTTCGGTGTATAAACATTCAGATATAAGCAATCCTCTTCTCCCAGCAATCGACCGGTCACCATTACTTCCATTTGCAAGCATTCCGGTCCGAGTTTGTTTCCTTTGCGAACACCATTCCATGGTTCAGCTGGGACTGGAGGCTGGGCAAATATATTAATTTTAATATGTTATAATGTTAAAGAAATTCTTCTGAGCGCACTTATTGTGCGCGAAAAAATTTAATAACCACTTGTGGAAATAAGCATTTAAAAATACTGATTTACTAAGTGTTATTCAATGAATCGGTTTGCATATTACTATACAACTCTACGTATGTTCGAAATAACTATAAAATTCTTACTTCAAAACGTAATTCACCGACTGGGGGCCTGGCGTAGGGTATACCCAAAAATTCATAATACTTCCGACCTACTCGAGACTTTGACACAATACTCTGAACACTTCCTAATGACGTATTTACAATTGGTCCGTCAACTGTCAAAATAAACTCCCGGTAAACATAGGTTATCGCTAATGTGATAAGGATTCCGAAGAAAGAATTCTGTTGCTTTCCCTCCATGATGGTTAAACGTGTAGCACGGTAGGTATAGTTATTTCTCAACCCCAAATTCGACTACTTTGGTTTTCCTGAATTCTACACTGGAACTAAAACTGGTTTCAGCTTTCTACGTATCATCGGGTTTTGGCTTGAGTTTTGACTGTAAGCTGTAATTGTGTGGGAAATGATTGTATTGTGTGAACCTAGAACGTGAAAAACAATAGTTTCCTTTGGTTTGGCTCTAGCTTACCTAATCAACCACACGCTGCAACCACTTATCGCATAATTGTAGTCGGAAACTAGTTTTTTAATTCTTCTAGGTATTTTTTGGTAAAGGTCCAATGACCACTTCCTCTGCCCTTGATTGGATTATTCAATTACAAAATAGAAGCGGAGGTATACGCACTTTAACTTGACTTGTCAGGGTAGGAACAAATGAAAATACATATTGCACCGGACTAAACCAAAAATGCACATCTTCCGTTTTAGGCGGAACTTGATTTTTGGCACTTTGACAGTTCTTAAAACGTTGTAATAACCACAGTTGTTGATACACAAGTACAAAATGAGGTTCTCGCTCCTCTCCTAATAAGATCGAGGCACAAGGAGTTTCATCTCCAAGGAATTCACATGGCACACTAAACGCAGAAGGTATGGTTGTACAAGGGAAACGACGCTTCTTTGACTCTTCAGCATCAACAATATAAAACAGAACTGTAAACTGTACTGAACTGATACAAACTAATTGCTTGGACTATAAACAAGGAACATGTGTAAGAATTCCTTATTCTCATAATTTAAAGTGAGATTAGCATTGACCGTCGAGGTCGAGTATGAAGAAATTGAAGGTTTGCAAGTCAGTTTTAGTTCGAATCTCATTGAAATATATAATAAGATCATTTAACTTGGATTCATTGAAAATGCTTGTTCTATGCAAACCATAACGGGAATATACAAGTTCACCTCAATTCATTCCATGCAAGTGAGGATTGTTGACAAGGAATATAGGTATCGGTACTCACGCGTTTTCTGACAACAATATCTTTATTATAATTAAGCATGACAGTTGTGTCTTGTGTATCCATCTGTTAAGAGTGGAGAGAGTTCAATTTATTCGCAAAAACTATCTTTCTGTAGTAGGCTGTAGGTAATCATTTAAATGAGGCTTTCAAACTCGATATGCAAAAAAATGCATTTCCTCAGCTCAATAAGAAATGCATGATGGGGTTTGAGTAAAGGTTTGATGGTGAGATTTGAGATTCACAAAATTCATAATGTGTGTCAGTAGGAATCTCTCTTTGCTTTACCTTAATATTAACACTTAATGGGATATATGTGTGAAATAATCTTCGATCAATTCGACGCTGTTTGTAAGTTGAATTACAAGTAGCAATTGACGACATTGCGATACATTGAGTAACGACATTGCGTCGTTAATTGTACGTGAAGGGTTGAAATCCAATCAGTTCGGAATGATGAAACGTGGAAAAGTTTTGTCAGTTTATTTAATTAATTAAGAACTGAAATTTCCAGCGCTCAAATCAAATAAGATTAGTCAATAATCAATATTTGCAAAGTAAAGCATGAACTCATAGAACGCCTAACGAGTCATAAATGTTGTTCTACCCTGCCCTTAAGTGCTTATCTGTGTATGAATACGAAAACCTTCGTCAATATGGTTCGTTTTGTGGAAACTTATACGAATTAAAACTACCTAGGTATATACAACATTTCACTGGTCATCACAGAAGTTGATATTTACATAGAAATATATACGTCGAGGTTTTCCAACCAGAATTTGCGAACACTAATAAAAACCTATTATACATACATTGGCTTAATAAATTGGCATGTGACCTGACCAGTAAAGTCACTTCATGGTCTATTTAATGATCATGTCAGGGCTAGTAATATATTGTCTGTAAATAGGCAGAGACACAACTATTTAGTAATAATAGTTAATTAATGATCAAAGCCTATCAACAACTCGGGTACCTATTATATAATGCTCAACATTTGGTGTACTTTAGTTAACTACAATTTTGTAGCTACTATCGTATATGAGTACGTAAGCCAGGATTTTCAATTAACATGAAATTATAAATTGCATTTTTATTTTTAAAAAACTACTAAAGGAAATGCGCACGTGTAAGAGAAAATTTTGAATTTTTAAAGAATGTACTGTGTAAGACAGTTTACCTTTACTTTAGGAGAGATATCACGCCCAATTTGCTCTTTTATTCCCTTTAAAAAAAATTGTAATCACTGTTTCATGTTTTTCCATAAAATAAAAATTTTCACACGCTCTGAAAATTATTTAGGTTCTTAGCGTCAGAAAACTATACATTCCAATGTACCTAACAAACTAACAGATGCTCCAGTCTGATAGTTGCGATAGCTGCTCCAGTTTTAATAACACAGCTATTACAATTATTGCCTAATTCCCATTTCTTGAGAGCGCTGCATGCATGCGTAATACCTACGAAATTTGCAAAACCAAACAAAATTAACTAAATAATTTTGGGTATAAACATTTACTGATTCGAAGAACTAAATGGGATTTTATGGTTTCTGTTCCTCTCGTTATTACTGAGATTGGGAGTGAGTTTTAGGGGTTTGGGACACAGTCTACACAACTGCATTGAAAACAAGGGTTATGCCGAAACTGGAGACATCAGACAAAAATGTCAGTGTAAAAATTTGTAAAATTGCTTATTTCGTCTTTCTATAGCGTAATACGGTCGTCCATATTTTTTCCAGCTACTAAGACGCTAACTAGTAAGTGTCCGATTGGAAAATTAGAGGTGGAGGATGGGATAGG
>JAQFYT010003358.1:0-10888 GCA_034694925.1 Ceratophysella denticulata | reverse complement strand
GAAATTCAACCTAACCTAACCCAAAAGTAGGACACCGACCTCAGGTCGGTGTGGTCGGTGCTTTTTAGTTAGACCGTTATTGGGTCACAGCCAACAGCTGACAGAAATTTCAGTTCCCAGTTCGACCATACATAACATATTACATATTGTGGTTGTGATGTGCCGGAAAGTCTAGGTCCCGGTCCCATCCAAAGCCATAGGTGACTGACAGGTGACAGGTTCAAGATCCACTTCGTCATCGCATCGTCAGTTGTCAGTCGTGGATACGTTGTACGTCACACGTTGTATTGTATTTCATATTTCTGATCAGGTATGTCAATGTCAAAATTGTACGCATGTTAAATATTAACTAAGTAATACAATAAACTTATAAATTTAAGTATTCTTAGGGTAGTTCAGTCACCAGTAGTTGCCAGTACCAACGTGTAAGTACCAAAATCGGTCGTACCAGTTTTGGAAGTGTAGACGACCGAGTTTGGTATCTTAACTTAGTCCTTTGTCGCAATTCTTGATATGTTCATGTGTTAATTACAAGTTAGAATTGTGTCCATCAGATTGAGCATGTTGTCCAGACCATTTTGTCTTTTGCCGTTCTAACCA
Organism: Ceratophysella denticulata; assembly: GCA_034694925.1. NCBI lineage: Eukaryota > Metazoa > Arthropoda > Collembola > Poduromorpha > Hypogastruridae > Ceratophysella > Ceratophysella denticulata. The sequence continues at coordinate 10,288 of JAQFYT010003358.1, read as the reverse complement.
TGAAAATCCATTGAGAATGAGAATTGCCTAAGTTACAGCCGAGAACAGAATGTAGCTTAGGCATTTCTCAATGAATTTTCATTAAAGCTTCAGTGTCAGTTCAGCAGCTGAGCTGGTAGCATGTAATTTATGGAATTATCAGTTCAAATGAATGTTCCTAAGCATTTGGTTTAGAAATTTGTGTGAATTCTGTTACGATTGTTCAAGGAGTTATGGTTTCATCAACCGTAATTATTCATGTAAGTAATATGTAATGTGAATCTGAGCATTCGCTGGTATGATGCATTTATTCGTGCACTCTCGTAAAAGTAGAATGTAGTGTAAGTATTTATTTTGTTGTTCCATTCATTCTAGATGATCCTCAGGAACCACAACCCAGGACCACAATGCTGAATTCCACATTCCAAATACAGAACCGTACTCCAGCTCATCGACCCCCACCGCCTCCGTCTTCTGCCACCGTGACCGTTACAGTTTCTATACCGAAGACGAGACTGCCAACATATACGACACCAGTCGTCCTGCCTGATCCCAAGCCGGCACAGTCCAGGGCTAGAACAGTACAAACTATACTAGAACAACATCCTGACTTGATAGGACCTGTGACTATCTATCAAGAAACAGCCCAACATACAGTTAAATATGCGGAAAATGTGGGGGCAGCCGTCCTTCAAAGGAACAAGAAAACGCTGCACGCGTATCAAGCCAAGAAAAACAGGGAGATAGCTCAATGTAAGTACCTACCTAATTACATCGTACATCGATTGTATTACATGCCTGGCTAGAATTTGCCTTTTTTTGCTAGTCGAGAAAAAGGAACGGCAATTAGCGGAGTTGGAAGCAGTGCTGCGGGTAAGGCGTGAGAAAATCCGTGTCAAAACAGCGGAATTGAATGCAGTTAGGGATAAAGCTAAGAAGGAAGAAGAAGACATTTTGGCTCATACGAAGAAGAGAGCTGCCCGATTAAAAGCAGCTACTGAAGAAATTGCAGAGGAACGGGCTTACACCCAGGTGTATGGAAAAGGGTTTGCTGCTCATCTCCGGATTAATTATTTAGATACTCCTGGAAAATGCCTTTGTCCAGGTGGGTTGATCGAATTAGCGTTATCGTTTGTATTTGTATTCTACAATTATTTATTAATTATTCGTTGTGATTCACAGAACGAAAAGTCGTGGCTTCAATCATTCCAGACGAAGCGGAATGTACTTTCTGGGATTGTCCTGCCCTGGCCCAGTTCAAAGTTCCATCGAGATCATCAGCTCCTCAGCAGGTGACACAGCAGAGCCAGAGCCAAAGTCAAGGTCAACCTCCTCGTCCAAATCCACCGCGTTCCCGTCCACCAACAGCCACACCCAGCCGACACGTACGAGCTGCCTCCGAGCCTGAACCCACGACCGAACTTTTTCCCCAAACACCCGATCCCACGGCAGAGCTCTTTCCCTGAACCCACGTCCACCAAAACCATCAATGTCAACTCAACTCCGAATAAAAGTCAAAACCTGAATAGATTTACCCGTTCCCTATTTAGTGCTGAAGATGAAGATGAGTCTGCGTCTTGGCAATTTTTCAGTGTACAAGTTATATTGTGCAATCTGCAATCTTCATGTTCTTGTCTCGTTGATCTTCCTCATAAACTGCTTCAAATTATGAATACCTACCTTCGTTCACAGAGGTAAATTGAATATTGAATAACACGAATATTACTATTTACACATAGGTATGTTCATACTTTATTTCGAGAATATACTTTCATCGAAAAGTCATATCATATACGAATAGGAAATACTTTTTTAAAGTTCAAAGTAGCGGTGAGAGTAGCGGGCAAGGAGCTTCTCCTTGGTAGCGGGGCATTTGTTGCTAGAATTAACTCCACTTAACTCAAGGAGCCATCTCAGTAAACAGTACTTACTCATACTTATCCAGTTAACCCTCTCTAATACACACTATTGACGTTAAGTTACAATAATATACTTACAATTTAGCATTTATTGCATTTGCTAATTATTCTTTAAATCCGGTTTATTCGTAATAAATCCAATATTAAATACCTAGGTTTAATCAGCAAAATTAAGAATAATGCAAAATTGTACTGTAATGTATTCTGGAGACGGATGGCTTAGAATTTCGAAATCTATCCTTCCACTCACTGGTTCATGCTATAAGCATTACGATCCTTCCACTCACCGGTCCATGCTATTATCATTGCGATCCTTCCACCAACCGGTCCATGCTATTAGCATTACTATCCTTCCACTCACCGGTCCATGCTATTATCATGGCGATCCTTCCACTCACCGGTCCATGCTATTTGCATTACGATCCTTCCACTCACCGGTCCATGCTATTAGCATTACGTGAGAGTGGAAGGATAGGTTTCGAGATTCTAAGCCATCCGTCTCTACAATATGTCTGCTTTTACTATGCATGCACTGTAAGGTCAATGTTAGTTTTTGGCATCGTAATTGCTGCCTAGTTGGCAATCCGCTTTTGAATTTAGACTGCTGCTCGCGCAATTTTGTATCAAAATAACTTGCATTTCGAGTAACAGAGACTTTGTGGGACAACTATAACTTAAACAGATTTATATTTACATTTTTACACAGGTAGGTATACAGAATTTAAGTCCTTGCAAGGACATTGCAGTCATTTGAATCTGAATTATGTTTACTTACTAACTATACACAAAGTGATGACGTTTAAACTTAAAACTACTTAGCGAGCGTTCGCATTTCGCAGTGCAAACGTACATAAATATGTCCTGTAATTGTAATTTAATCAGTGTCATTGCCTTAGGTTGATTTTGATTGTACGGCAATTTGCATAAATATCTAAATCAACGTATTTTTTGCATCAGTTTCGTGCACAACTTAACCAGGAAGGAAATATGAAGGTATTTTAACATTTACATTACCTAACTGATCGATCACTGATCAGTTCAGGGTTCAGGTCAGGACATGTACTATACCTAAGATTGAATAATGGAAATGTGACGAGGTGCAACGAGTAGCAATTAGCTAAAGCTAAAGCTAAACCACACGAAAAGTATTCGTGTTGAGCACGTAACCCCTGTTATATCTAACCGTGAACTGAAAATTCTAGTTGATCTTTGCAGCGTAAATCTTTTAGCTTAGTTGAATAAGACGGAATTAGGATCTTCATCATCCATCTGTTTTACATGCCGTAGAACGTCTTTCTTGGTTATAATTCCTAGCAGTCTCCTATGTAGTAATAATTGAAACGGGACATCGTTAGCATTAGCATACTGATGACTCAGACTGAATTTGGAACTTACAACTTACCCATTATGAGTGACCAGAGTTTGTCTCAGTCCCAATTTCCGGAACATATCCACAACAGTTTCCATGGGTGTTTGATCCGTGACCGTAATTGGAGCCATGTCCAAGACTTTCTTCAGTTTGACCGGCGTCGAGGTTGCCTGTAATGCGTAGGCCAGAATTATGAAACACGTTTAAATTAACATGTATTTATTAAGTTTCCACTCACCCTAACTGTTCTAGATTGCTGTGGCGGAAGTTGGTTCGTGAAGAGACACATGGAGTTTCCGTCCACACCGTCCACGGCTGTTCTCGAATTTGAAATAGCTAAATTGAGATCTCTCCGTAGAACGAATCCAACGAGGAAGGGTGACTCATGTGAGATTACGACTGGAAACCCATTGTGTTCCGTATCCTTGAGTAAATTCTCTATATCCTCCACAGACATGGAGTCTTGCGTGACCGAACAGAGCGGTTCACCATGTCTACAATTAAACCATTCATATGAAAATAACAGATTTACCAAACCATGCACAACTCTGATACATACCTCGGTTGCATGACATCCGCCGCGAGTGTTGTATGCCCAAATTCCTCTTTGGAGTCCAGGAACGGATATCCATTGAGACTTATGTGAGCATCATAAATGCCCTGTCGACCCAAAGCATCTCCGACCCATTTCGAGGCCATTGCAGCTGCCATGAGGGGTACAATGTACCGAACCCCGCCCGTGAGCTCAAACATAATGACAACCAATGACACTGTCATTCTGGTGACTCCGCCGAGTACAGCTGCCGCCCCCACAATAGCATACAATCCAGGAGTAATACAATCTTCTCCAGCTGAACATTCTCCAGAAAATATCCAGATTTCAGGGTAATTACTGGAAAATAGAAGAAAATAATCAAATATTTTCACAAAAGACTAAAATTGCACGGTACCAGAACCTTGTATAACTTACTAAGCTAATTGTTCCACTCCAATACCGACAATACGTCCGACAATGGCTCCAAAACAGAGTGAGGGTATAAAGAGTCCAGCAGGTACTTTGATTCCAAACGTGAAAATGGTCACAATGAATTTAAAAATGAGGGCAAGTATGAGGAGCCACATTGCTGAATGAACTCCTGGTCCTGCCGCAGCTATTTCAATCGCAGAGTTCACATTGGAGAAGTTTCGGTTGTAATCGCTGTAAAAAGCATATCGTGTGCATATCCTGTTCGAAACACTGGTAATAGACCATTTTTAAGCACTTACCACAGATCATCCGATTTCCCCGCACCGCAATTGGAGAACAGCAAGTAAATTAATTTTGGCGTGGGCATTCTTGTATACGGATTCGGATATGCCAGAATTGCCGTTACAAGTGTGACCACGAGCACCTCTGTGACGGGGTATTGGCCTAACTGGGAAGATTTCCGGTAGCGACACCACCAGATATTAGCACGAATGAAGAGGTTGCCGATTAATCCCTGAAAATAACGATTCAGCAAAGAATTAGCAGTTAGCACATACGACATACCGATAGTCAGCGACAGCGACAATTGCCATGTTATTATATTCCACACTTACCCCGATAATTCCAAGCCCAATAAACGGAACCAACTCGAAGAAAATCCATGGTTTGTTATACTCCACGTAGAAGAGCACTGAATGCTCGTTTCCAAACGGATTGATTGATTGAAGAACGAAGGCGGCCACCAGAGCACAGAAAAAGGAACGCCACATGGTCTTCAGTGGAAAGTAGTAACTAACCTGTAAGCAAAATTTGTAAAACATAATATTATCGGGTAATTACCTATCGACACAGGGGTCAAAAACAAGAAATTAGTTTCTCTGAATAACTGACAACTAACCTCTTCCAAACTGAACAAAACACCGCCGACGGGTGCACCGAAAGCCACTGAAACACCGGCAGCGGCTGCAGCAGAGAGAATTTCTCTTTTCTTCGCTTCATTTCGACCATATTTTGGAAATAAGTAAGACAGTATGTTTCCAATACAGCAGGCAATATGAACCATTGGGCCCTCTGTGATTTGCATACAAATTAGCAATAATTATGGAACAATGAACAGAAAATTCAAATGCCTGAATTGTACAGCTGACAATAGCCATAACAGTCTTCAAAATTGCGAAATAACCGTCTATTTTGCATAATAGTCGTGCACCTTGCTAAATAACCGTCTATTTGGTATAATAGTCGTGCACCTTGCTAAATAACCGTCTATTTGGCATAATAGTCGTTTATCTTACGAAATAACCGTTTATTTTGCATAATTGTCGTGCAGAGAAATAACCGTCTATTTTGCATTATTGTCGTGCACCTTACGAAATAACCGTCTACTTTGCAAAATAGTCGTGCACCTTGCGAAATAGCCGTCCATCTTGCAATATCGGACTATTCAATAATAGTCCATTTTGCATAATTGTCGAGTACCTTGCGAAATAACCGTCTATTTTGCATAATAGCCGTTTACCTTGCGAAATAGCCGTCTATCTTGCATAATTGTCGTGCACCTTGCGAAATAACGGTTTTTTTTTGCATAATTGTTGTTCGCCTTGCGAAATAATCGCGTGTTAAACCTGAACTCACCTTTTCCCAAGCTCAACCCAGCGGATACGGACAACATAAGACCCACAGACTTGATGAGAAGCGTCCATTTGCCCAAATATCCACGGATAATAAATCCGCTGAGAATTGTTTTGATCTACAGATAAAAACGAAACGTTAATTTCCAAATTGAAAATAAGGTTATATTAAATACTTTAATTTGACCCTGTCTTACTTCTGGAATACCAGATCCACAGGCATACGGAGCAAACATTCTGACTAGAAGTGCAGCCAAGGAAGCAAAGAATAGAGCCCACATGACGTAGAACAAATACGACACAATGTACGCTGCCGCTCCTTCCGAACTTCCACCAAACACGACTGGCCATGACCACCACTGTTTTAACAATAAATCATCGAATTAGTTTTAATTTTTACTGATATTCAAAACCTCGTATTCAAATTTTTACCTGTGCACAGTCGTCAGACACAGTTTCATTGGATGCCCAGCAACACTGCTCCTTATTGAGCCAAAATGCTTCAGGACAAATCCCAAACTTCAGATCCGTCATCCAACTCGCTCCGATGTCAATGACACCTGCAAGCGTCCCAGCGAGGACTCCCACGAGCAACACGCAGAGCCAACCACTCCATGCATCATGTGCTCCTTTTATAAGGTCAAATATTGAATCCTGTGTCAAATCATACAACAGTTAATGTTGGTTCACTTCGGACAAGGACAAAATTCGCAATTTTATATTGAAAACATGAATTACCTGTCTCTTTTTGATAATATATCTATGTCGCATTCGGTCTCGAGCAATATCCCGCTGCCAGTCAATGGTATGGAAATCCTCATACTGACCAATTCCAGGAATATCATCCGAGTCATAATAACCTGTAAAAAATCGTGGAATGAAATACGGTCAATGATCAAGGTAGTTGCACCTGGACTGGACAGTATTCATGTATATTTGCATGTCATACTTTGAGATGTTGGTGGAAGGTCATCGTCATGGACCTCATTGACGGTTCCTTGGTGTTGATGCGTTATATCAATCATGTCTTCGTCCGAACTTTGAGAATTGACAAATTTTGCTTCCTAAATTAAAAAAAAAAGCCAAAATGAGTATTAGAAATAGCAATATATACGGTTTAATTCAATACGAATGAAATCTCACTTTTGAAGGGCTGGTGGCAGGGAAGGGGAATCCCAAGGGATCACTTTGCACGGTTTGATAATTACTGGTACGTGGTGACGACGGAAGAGAATTTTGTGAATATGCCATTCCAGCAGGCCATTCTGAATTCTTCCCTTTTAGTGGATACCTCTCCATTCAACTTTGGAACGATTGAACAAGCGACGACGTTCGCTCATTGCAGATTTCACTTAAAAACAGGGGAAATATATGCTGGAACCAGCTAAGATCCAGCAGACCGCTAAGGTCTACTGTCTACGCTGTAAACTCTTGATCGGACACCGATGACCACAGACAACAGATACGCAGATAGCAGTTGCTGTTTTGAAAATATGGCTTCTGGCTGAATCTTGAATCTGAAAATTAACGCAAATTAGAATATAATTTAGACTGAGTAGAATAATTAGTAATTATTCTAAACATTTAGTTAGTACATATATTTCCCAACCTGTGACCTGCTAGCAAATCCAATGTCCAATAAATAGCCAGAATCAATTGTCAATGGAATAATCCCGTGCCCTTGATCATTGCCTGGAGATTAGAACGTCAAACGTGAACGTGGTAAACGCCTGTCGTCCGACTCAATACCAATCCGATACATATTCAATAGGTGCAGAACGGATTAAATTTTAATCTTCATTCACAAAACCGACAGATGACAGATGACAGAGATGTTATATTTATTAGATATGAATACCTACCTATATAAATGTATAGTTAGCTCTGTGAAAACGTCCGCCCACAAATTACTTAATTTACGTACCTACTAGCGTACGGTATCCATACTATGTATGTATGATGTATGTATGTGGAAATTAAACCAACGAAACCAAAACATGAACAACGAACAGAAACCGATATTATGTAGGATTATATGTTATAGGAAATAGGATTAGGATTAGGATAAACGATAGAGAACTTGAAAATTCTGACTCAGGCTGGTGAAGTGGTGAAGCATATGACAGGGAAACTACCTGATAGGGTTTTAAAATCTGGCGAGAATCGTCAACATCATCTGACTAATGTACAATATATGTACAGGGTGGCACGAAATGTTTAAGCCCCCACCCCCTAAAACATACTTCCGAAAACGGTACAATGACAAATATACAAAATTAAAGCAAAATTTCATTGCGGATCTAATGGGGCAATAATATTTTGACTTTTTACAAAGAGGCCTATGTGCAGCGCAAAATAGTGAAAAAGGTCGAATTTTTGCTCTTCCAGCTGTTTAATGTGAACAATTTTTAAATCGATGCAAAATTGATCCATACTCTTAACCAACCTACCTGGGTCAATCATCATATCATCCTTGTTTCAACACCTCGAACGTTCAAATGGCACGGAAACTTGAGCCGCCGCGCACGGTCGCGATCTCCGCAGCGAGCCGGTTTTTCCTTTTTCCCTGTGATTGAAGCGGAAGAGCGAGAGGGCTTAAACATTTTGTGCCACCCTGTACATATATAGCTACAAAATATCAAAGTATCCTATCGTATTTCATCGACAGTACAGTGCAAGCTCATCGTAAGGAAGCAAGTAAGAACTTACGGATTTTATGCGACATTGTCGTTATCTCATCAATTGAATCGAAACCTGCATCCAATTATCAATGGATTAATTAACATTTAGGTATCTATATATGCCCTGATCGTTGCATCTAACAAATAATACCTAGGTATGTTTCTAATGAGAATTAGAACCTATTTTATTAGCATTCATTGACGGGATACGGAACGGAATACATTGTGTTCAGGGCATTTCTTTGGCATCTGGAAAACTCGCTTTTACTGTTTTATCTTCCATTCAGTTCGTATCAATTTTAATTAAATCTAAATCCTTATTATTCCAGATGATTTTTACTCAATAGATGCTTCCAATTATATGAATATTTAAACGTGCTTTCAATTAAGAGATACATACGTAGGAAATGTGCAAAACAACGTGGATCATGCGTAAATATTAAACGAATTCCATGTTTTTGTTAGCCTTCAGGCTTCTAAAGTAAATACATGCATAATAAACATTATAGTCTCATTTGTCTAAATACTATGTATTAGCCTAAAATTTTGAATACCTACCTATAACGATTAAAAATAATTATATTCTTGGTATCATTGTCATTAGTCATTAGCGATCACAAGTCTCTCAACCCCGTCTTGAGACTCGGTATGTATATCTTTGTTCGGTTAGGTTTTCAAGATACTGACTAAGTTAGATTTTCAACCTAACCGATCTATTTATAGAACTTTCTAAACACGATAGACCCATAGAGAGGCAACAAAAAAGCCCTACTGCCCTTCTGCCCTACTTTGGCTACTGAGCTACTCCCTACTCCATGCTGCCCTATTTCGCCCTAGTAAGGAGGGCGAGTTGCCCATCTAAGGTCTGCGGTAGACCACATATATTCCAGGTAGGTCAGAGGTCACAGGGAAGACGACTTGTAGATAAAGGAGCAGAAATTCCAAAATAAAATGCACCGTAGCCTTTACCTGCATACACGGATTACACTGTTCCACACCACAGCACAACTCCTCAGCAATGCGCTGATTGGTCAGAGAAAATGCACATCCCACTTTCCGTCGCAGTGGACGCCACTACTACTACTACTACTACACATATTTGGCTATGCAGTGTGTGTCCGTGTGAGGTGTGTTTTCCCCGTGTGACGTGAAAGTGTTTTGATGCCCGAGTGGTGGGTCGCAGCAGAAAAGTCGCATCAAGTCGCAGAATCGAAAACTCAATCTTCGGGATTCGGCATTCATTTTGGAAGTGCAACATTTTACCCACTATTGACTATCACTATTCTCCAAGAAACGGGTGAGTAAAGTTTCATTGTTTCTTAATTTAATTTGACTTTAATTGTCAGTAATTTGGCCGCCTGATTGGCTTTCGTTTCACGCGAGAAAGGTTGAAGGTCAAGTCGTCAGTTGTCAGTCGTGCTTTGTCGAACAGAATTTTCCGGTCGGGTGTCGATATCGAGATATTTTTCACTGTCAACTGTTAAGCCTGGCTTCGCCAGCCCCCAGGAAATCGGGGCATGCAGGCATGCCTATTATTGACTGTCTCAGTTGACATTACAATTTCCGGTGTTGGCTATCGCAAATCGCAAAGTCTTGCATCTCTGGCTAACCGGACCAGGGGCCCGTTCCACCATCAACTCCGGACTCCGTACTCCGGACTCCGTATGACAAATTAACGGAGTAGCCGTTCCACCATGCCAACTCCGTAAAAAAAGTTCCGGAGTTCGGAGTCCCATTTTTAC
>JAQFYT010003357.1:0-10888 GCA_034694925.1 Ceratophysella denticulata | reverse complement strand
CAAAATTTGAACATTATTTCTTATTTCAGGTCTGGAAGTAGGATTAACATTATAATAATAATCGCGCTTATACGAATGTTACAAATATGTCCGTCTATTGTGTGAATATCACTTATGTATATTACCTATATTACATACATATATATCAGATTAACTAATTAGGTATTAGACAACTATTTAGAAACGCAAGGATGGTTGATAGTTCGCAACAGTGCTGTCTACCTTCCGTGTAATTATATGCAAATGTCAATAATTAAATTAACCAAGTTTTAGCGTAGGCAGCGTGCCCTTAATATGCTTCGCTAATCAACGTTTTATGACGATTGTTATTGAAGTCCTAACTTTACTTACTTAGGTATTATATTATTACTTACTTTACTACGCCTAACTAAACTACGTGAGGCTGGGGTGAAATATGTAATCCCACCCTCACCTTCATATCCTTCCACAGAAACAACCCTTTTTTGTCCCAAGTTCGTATTTGAGTGGATTGGATTACCTAACTCGTAGCAAAAGTTAATGACGATGATGCAGATCAGGCAGACCCAGCTGGTTATGGTTATATTACTTACATGAATGACTATATAGTTCTGGTTTGCTGGTTTGCGTGTCTATTATGTATCTGTATGCCCACGTAATGGAAATGAATTTAACATATTGTATTGTTATACCTATTGTAATATGCTCAAACATGGCTATATGGTCATTCAATAGTCCATCTATGTATACTGCAAGGACAAAGATTCTCAGGTCAGGATCAGGATGGTCGAGATTTAAGTTAACCCAGTATGCCTGAACTTGGGAATCATTCGTCTAATTGTACCTGAGTCAAGATGGCTGCAACTTGAATCTCCTGTAAACTCTGCTGCTCTTCTGGTTTATTTTTACATATTCTGTGACGGAAATCCGATCAACCGAGCTTTTACTGACAGTTAGGTAATTGAGTGTGTGTTAATCTGCTTTTAAAAGTTTATACATAGGCTATTGTGCAGGGTAATTATGTGGAATATGAATTTGGTCGGATGCTCGGATTCCCCTGAGTTCGAGCTGGAGTGACGTAAATTGTGAATTAGTTTTAATTGATCCCTGGTTCACGCTTCAGTGTGGTTTTTATTGTGACGACATTTTTATTACATTTACTTTGATTTACTCAGCGGAGCACTACGTTTTATAGTTTTCAGTTCAGTGGAATTACACCGGAAGTGGGTGATGTAGTAAAGTGGGTGTTAATGAATGTATGGATTGTATCTTTTTGATTGTCCGAACTAGGTATACTGTGCACGTGTTGTGGAATTCGTTGAATTCAGTATTTTCCAGGGTATTTTTTTTAGATTTTCTTAAATTTCTAGTGAATTACCTTCGAGGCTTGAAATACTTTACTCATTCGTTGCTAACATTAGTGAAGTCAAAATAAATAGGCTCTGTGCTGGACATTGGATCTGTGCTGAACAGAAGTGGAGCATCTTGTGTCTACCTTGCATTTCTGAGTGACAAAAGGACCTAAGAATAAACAGGTAGGTGTGAGGTGTGTACTGGACAGATGGGTTGGGAAATTCCTGTCAAAGTTCAGAATTGACCCATTTCCTTAAATATGACCCGCATTTTTTTTTTTTTTTTTTTGTTCGTCGTGGCAGGTTAGCATATTCGTTAAACATTTAACGAGAAAGTTTATTACGAAATCGAAATATCAAAGGCTTACCAATCATTTTTTGCGTCCACAAATATATCGAACCGTCAACAAAAAATTCGTTTTAGAATCATCCTTTCCAAATTTTTAAATTTAGGTTAGGTGGTGGGCATTCCAATCCCCAAACCCAGAAGCAAGTAAAACCTAACCTGACTGACATAACTAAATAGACTCGACGATAAAAATTTTTAAACGATATTTTGGTGGACGCATAAAATATTTTCCAATATGAATTGCTTGTAATCAGCATTGCAGTCGAATCATTCGATTATTTAGGCCCTTCTAAAAGTCGCCGATTAATTATTCTCCAGCCTAAAAAAAGTATCTCTTTTACTAAAGATAAGTGTACATTGACCCGAACTTTTAATTTTAATCGGTCTGAAAAACTGATTAATTCCATTCGTCATTCATAAAGAGTTCACACCAATATTGACACCTGATACGCTAAATAAGCATGTGTCATGCTGGCCGGATGAAAATAATATTGTGGTCCACTATAAAATGCATAATTGGACTAATTGAACAGGTTGAATAGGGATTTTCTCGTTAAGATATACAACGTACTTAGCTTATTTCCGCTTCCACATCCACATAATATGGTTGCATGGTCATCTCGTATTGACATTCGATATTCAATTTATTTGGGTTAATAATAAAATAACACATTAAAATTGATTTACGGGTATGGATTGCATGCGGATTGGTTTAAACGATTTTTGTTGTCCTATAGCTTTTGTTATGTTAAGCTCGAACCGGTTCAGGTTAAGTCCGGTTAGGTTCGGATACTGACCCAATCCTGAATATTAGGAAGCTAACTTAATCAAAATTATACAGGTATATCAATCGCAAAAACCTCATATGCACTTGGCGGTATCGATTTGTTTGCATGCGATTACATTAGCTACAATAATTAAAATTTTGGAATAGTGAACAACTAACACGTTCCATTACATTGCATGTCCACAGCCGGTTAATAATTTCGAAATTGTATTAAATTTAGTGTCAACAGTAAGATATTTACAGATTTATCGTCCTCAAAGTCCGATGTAGAGCGAATTTACCACTGTGAAGCGAACTGCGCATTGCCAACGAATTACATTGGCAATTGTGATTCCAAACGAATTGCTTGGTCTTGGTTGACATTCAGGAATATTCGTTTTGGTATCACTGTGGTATCACGTACCACACCACACAGTACACTTGAACCCCGCATTTAAATAGATAAATGTAGTGTTAGGAATTGTGCAACATTCGATTACGATTTCTGTTCATATGTAAAATTGATCTAAATCTGGGTCCATTATTCACATCACAACTGTCGCAATTCTCGAATATTTGCTTGCATCCTGATCATTTTATTAATTATTTATCTCGCGGCAATTTATTCATACAGACTTTCTCGCTATATTCTATTTTCCAGAACTCTATAGTAATTTCGTTTCGATTAAAATTAACGGAACATTTCGTACAGAACAAAATGTTCAAAATATATCTGACGTTTTCATTTTCCAGCCACGCACGTAAAGACGTAGTACATAGTAAAACTACCTGTGTGAAACATGAAACACTCCGAGAAAGTCGATGCACCCATTTTTTTCTTATTTTAATGCTCTTATATTTTAGCTATGACGCAACACGCAAACCGAGTTTTAAAATTTTACCAAAAAAACTAAGCATTGTATTGTCTTTATTTTCATTATTTCTGTCAAATTGCTGGTATGCTTCATATTAAGGAACTCCCCAAATGCATATAATTATGATTTATGATCTTATCCCGAATGTTTTGGGGCATACGTGAATCATTTTCTAAGAATTTGAGGAAAGATATTAAGATTTAAGGTAGTTTGACGAAAGACACGCGAGGTATTTATCCAGAGCGTCTTTGCGTGGGTGGTAGATTGTCGTTGAACATTTGAACAGGTAGATACACGATATTCCACATAATATATAATACACAAAGCGGAACAGACGTGTATACCTTCTACTAGGAAATCGTGTCTGTAACTATGCATTGTAGTTTCTGATGCATTATGTTGTGAATTATGGGTTTGTTCAGCTCAAAGCTGAATTGGAATTGGTAGGTAGACAGGTAAAAGTATTTAGTTGTTGAAATGAAACCTCATTCCGTCACATACATAAAAGCATTTTACCTGGAATAGGTCAGATAGATACTTTGTCCACTCTGGAATTTAGGATTTAGGCTTCAAGTTGGTAACAATAAGGTTTGAGGATTTTAAACGTTTTGAATTCTAAAACATTACGTATTTTAGTTGAGTAATTGTATATTGTCTAAACCAGAAGCAGAAACCAACCCACCTGCAAATTATTTTTAATATATGAAAACTCTATGTAAATTTAATTTAGAATTATTCAATTGGCGAGTTATTCACGAAATTCAAGAAATTGAATTCGGAAGAATACGCCTGTTCTGAAAGATCTTGGAGAGCCTCGCTTGTTCAGGCCGCATCAAGTTTGAGCTGTACTGGAACGTGGAAGGATGCAATTGGTAAGTTTATGGATTTTTGTACTATGAAATACCCGAAATGCATTTCCCGAGAAACAGGTCACTTGAGTGACAGACAATCGGAATTTCCAGTGAAACACGCTGCGTTTTAGTATGATATAAATTTCGCATTCGGATGCACTTCCAGTAAACTACCCGATGCACCGAATCCATAAACCGGGTAGCTTGTGGATATGCGACTGCGACTTGATTCGTAGAAAAAACTACGTGTAGGTACTATTCATTCATACAAACACAAACGAGGCCGTCTTCCACAGAAAAAAATCGATATTCTTGCTATTTTTGGCAATTGGCCCCCTCACCAAGATGATTCAATAACACAGAAATTCTTAGAAATGTCGAGGGCCAAATATGCCACAATTTCCGCCGCGTCATTCTCGCATGACTGTCCAACGTGTAAGAAAAATAATTCATTGAACCGCGCGCGCATTGACATTGAAAAAATTCTATAGAAAAATCGTCTGGCTGGAGTCCAGTCCAGTCACCCGATCTTTGTTTATGGCTACGGCCACGCATACCGCTATACCTTTGAATCTAGAAAGAATTCGGGTATACAGGTAGGTGTCATGTACATGTAATATTGCCGAAGAGAAGATTCGTCATCTAATTATAGTCTGGCGCCCGTCTACTGACCCTCTCACTGAGATTCAATACTTCAACAATTCGTTAGCCCTACGTCAGGTATGCGGGCCAATTTTATTGCTCCAACAGCATGGAATCTCTGAGCCTTAAAGTGACTCTGCATTCTTTGAAATGAATGAGTTTGGAGTTTTGGTTAGTTTATGGTTATGATTATACAACAGTTTCTTCACCCTTTTCCCTCTCGTTCGTGGGGTTGTCGACAAATGAGAATGAGAACTAATTGGACATTGTACACGTAATTTAGGTACACCTTACCTTAGCGTCTTGAGCTTTTGTGCTTCCGTTTCGCTGACATCCGCGTGCATAAGCATCTGTCTGATCTGTAGCCTCATCCTGACGACGCCAAGTAAGCTTTATGTTTATGGCCATGGCCAGGTCAGCACTAAAGCAGCATGGCTTGGGAGAAAGGATGACGACACTAACGAGGTTCTCGAGATGCGAATTTCACATAAACTTGAGAGCCAGAAGCACATGGTGGGTTACACGGATTACGGACGGATTGTAGTGCATTTCATATCGCATTCCTTCACACCTGCCTTGGATGTCATACAATGTATGAGATGATGAGATGAGACTCAAGGGATGAGTCACTGCTGCAGCATAGAATAGGGACAGTAAAACGTTAGTTGTTAGTCCAAAGTCGAGCATGACCCAAGACCACGAGATTTTTTGGCTTCAAAACACTATAAATATTTCATGGAATCCTTGTATAGCCTTTCAGTTCAGCGTCCGTAGTGAAGACGGCAACTGGTCTTAAGAATTAAGAATAGTAGATATCTTGTTGTTAAACGATACGTTCTTATGTGGAAGCCAGAATAAAGCGTTGTATATACAGATATCTTGTGAAATAAGACGTTACATATCCAGTTACCCGAGTTAGCGGTCAAAATGGATTTTGTTTCTGGAAAGGTAGGTTTAGTTCATATGATTTACTTTAATATAAAAAATATCGCAATAGGTCTATTATAGAATTGACGATTGTTAACGCCGATTAGAAAACTGAAAATAATTCAATAAATTGCATTGAATAGAATCCGTTAGGTTTAAAGTCTCTTCTAAGTATTGTGGATTATGGACCACCACCGGCGCTCGGCCCACGAACTGATCTCCATCTGCTCTAATGCCTTTCTGCACTAGTATATTTTGGCGCTAATGACCTGCTTCCGCAGGGCAGTATTGTAGGTTATACTTTTCAAGTATACGAAAGCGGGTAGGCTAGTCCCGATAACCGCAAGCGATAATAATCATATTCACCGAATCATTGTAAACAATAGAATGAATAATCGATAATTCGATAGACTTTTTGATGAATACTTGATATTCAATTTTAATCAGAACTTGGAATACACAATTTAATTTTCCACATCTACCACGTACCTAGTCCAATCTCGAATGCTAGGTTAATGAATTGATTAAGTTTTTGAGCTTTCATATCCAAGGCCAGCTGCATTCTCGTAATTCGCCAATATAAGCACAATACATACATATGATGTTTTAAAGAATAAAGCGTATACGGTATACAGCCTACCCAAACAATACTTCCAATTGAAGCATTTGGACAGTTCCAGGTTCCAGTCCAGGCTTGAGTTTGAAAACTACTTTAATTAAGCTTTAGACTTACCGAAAGCTGACTCCTGCACTTGGATGTTTATTGCATTCGAACTTTTAACCAGGTTTTTGTTTGAGTTGGCCGAAGGCCCAATCAAAGGTGCATTATTGTCGTAATGACCAAAACAGCGTCTAATGAAATGTAGGCACACATATCCTGATTATAAAACTATAGTGGGTTACAGGTATATGATTTGATTATATGTATGTCTGTTATTTTATATGCTGAAATGCACTAGGTACATAGTTCCAGTAGGTACCTGTATATCATACTGGAAAAGGCCTGGTAACATATAACATAGGTAACCAGGTCGTCTGACCTTTCAGAATGCTGTAAATTGTGAAGCTCTAGCATTTGAGCAGCGTTCATAACACCGTCGTAGTGGTTTATGAGATGCTGATTCTGAGGTAGATTGGTCAGTCGAGAGGAACCAAAGAAGCATCATAAAAGCAGCATAATGGATTGACGTAGCAGCGATAACAGCACGAGATATATTCTTCAGTTCATTACTGACCTCAGCATTTTTGGATTTCCCCCAGATAAACTTCCAACTTGTATTTTATTGATTGGATTTGAATATTGGAGTTTTTAAAGCCTACAGCATAAGCCATATTCAAGAAATTAAAATAACAAAAAAAGTACATGATATAGGATTTAATTATGCTAAAGATCCTGAGGCGCGAGGCCCAAAGGCATCTTGCATGTAACAAGATGTAAAAGATATTCCGAAGATGTTTAACGAATTCATAATTGTGGAAACACCATGTAATCTCTATATCCTTGAGAAAATGAGCCGGATCTCAACTTTTTTTTTTGCGCAACATGTCAGGATTTTTCGGCATCACCAAAAATAAGGTGTGTTAGCTGATTCTCTGCCCGGCTTGTCACGCACAGTCATTTAACCAAACCACTTGTCCCGGGGCTTTTCAGCATATCATTATTAAGTTGATTTATTTAAATACGAACTTGGCAATCAGCGCATTGACCAGCCAAAGCATCAAAGTATGAAAGCAGCCATGTGCGTAATCCGAAAATGCTCTACGTGGTCAAGTCTTAAAGTACTCAAATTGAACCAGTTTTTTTTATACAACGATAAGCGTGTAATTCATAACAATAACTGGAGTGAACCAGTCTGCAGTACATTGTCTGCGCTTGAATGAACCTCAGCCGAGACTTGAACCATGAACCCCGCTTACGTAGGTAAAATCAGTAATTATAGTTTCTATAAGGAAAGGTTGGGTTTACAGTACCAGCACCATATATCAAGCATTTTAATCTTAAATTAATTCAACCAGACAGACTTTAGCGTCCATCTGAATTCTCTTGGCTCGCAGACTAGGTTCAGTTAATCCCTTATGAATTTATATGTAACAGGTTAACAAAATATCCGAATGGTAGTTTCATACATTTTACATTATCAACAATGCGGCTCTTGTATAGCATTTATAATAATGGAATGGAACCTTGTACCTGTATCTATTGCATATGCTGGGCTGTACATTAAGCCTTAAAAATTGGAAAAACTTGTTTTCATCAAATTATACCTGAATTTTTTTCATTTGTGTACATTGCACCCTGGAAGTTTTTTTCCATTGGAGTAAAATGCTTGTTTCTGTTCTGATTGTTTACCCGTTCCAATATAATAATGTTGCGGAAAAGTACACTGAGAATTAGCGTAGGCACACTTCTCACAGATCCGGATATATTGAGCAATCTAATTTAGTTATAATAGAGCTTAGATTAATTTAGTAGAATCGGATCTGGGTTAGCGGCGCAATGCGTAATCAACTTCAACTAGATGCGTGGAGTCATCCGGCATTTGGTAGCGTATACGTTGAGGTAAAGGTAAAACGCAGAGAAAAACAACCTAGCTAATTATTTAATACCATTTCATAACCTAACCATTACTAATTTTTCTTATCCGTCGTCACAGGCGTTCTCGATCAGATTTCCCTGGCTGCTCGTCCTGCTCGTCCTGACCTCCGCTGCGAAGCTGAGTTCACAACAGACCCAGCCACCAGCCCCAAAACCCGCCTTCAACTACGAGCCCTTTTTCTACCCCAGCATTCGGACGCCGAGCCATCGGACGCACGCGAGTGATGGCAGGACGATTTCCCAGCGGAGCTACGAAGCTCAACCCCCACCCCCAACCCCGCTAGTCCCCACCCTCACATTGCCCAGTTTGGAGCTCAATAATCGGCCCCAGCCCACACACTACCGGGACTTCTACCGGAACCGGAACTACTATGTCAAGCAGACAAAGAACCTTGATCTCAGTCACACGACGACACAGGAAAAAGTCACTGCACCCACGGAGAATCTGCATCAACCTGTGGCTCCGCCATTTGGAATTGGAAGGACACGAAGCACGGGTGAAAGCTTATTTCCATCATCGTCGTACTTCTACGGCGGAAGCGGTAGTCCTTACAGTCGGAAGGATTTTGCTGGAAATCTTCGGCGGAGTCAATGGGCTACGACTGGTCCGAAGCTCATAATGCCAACGCCAACCACGACGGATGACGGTAGGCTTCCAGAACATATTGAAATGTTTTGCTAAATTTGGTAAATTTTACCATGAAATTCACAGTTTTGTTGTCCCATCATTTTTGCAGATGGTCCCATTGTCTTCGCGGAACCGCGACCCTTGGGCTCGTACATAAGGCCTGTTCAAGTCACGCCTACTACCCCGCAAATTCACAGCAACTTCGTTGACCCGCACAACAGTGCACAGACACAGGTCAGGAAAGACACGACTGTTAACGGAAGGTTCGTACCGCATATTGATGAAAAGGGTGCACCGGGTTGTTCCAAGAATGCAGCATACTGTGAAACCTTCGATAGTTATCCAACGTAAGAATTATTAATCTCTGGTGTTGGAAAAGTTTTAAATATTCGTTATACTGTTTGTGAAAATGTTTCATTTGCGCTTGTTTCAACAGAGATATACTGAACAAGGTTCTGAGCCAGACGTTGACTCCGCAGGTCTTCCAGCAGGTTTACGGGGAAACAACGGACAATTCAACCACGGTGAGGCTCCGGAGACACTCAACTTCTCTTCAAGTTGATTTAGTAGGCTCCGGTAATAGTCTTTTTGATTTCCAGACCACAGACCTCAAAGTCCTCGAACGAACTTCCCTCACCACTTCCAACTTTGAGGAAACGCCGCTCTGCTCTTCAGTCGTAAGAAATACAAATTCTAAATTGTCCGATATCCGGGTTATCCGATATCGACAGCTAATTCAATTCGCGATTTTCGACAGGAACACACAATTTACCCCCGAGTAGCGAGGAATAAGGAAAATAAATGGATGTACGTGGTCAATCACGATGAGTACATTCAAGGCGTTCGAGTGGAAAAGTGTCTGTAAGTATGCGATACGCGAGTCTAAAATTTGAGAATTTATACATATATGAGGATTGGCTTTGCATGGACGTTTATCCTATAACTTCAGAGACGAGAGTCAGTCTTGTGTCTTTGGTGACACATCCCCGGCGGGCTATCAAACCGCCTGCCGTCAGAAATACATTTACAAGAAGCTACTGGCCCTGACCCCCGAGGGCAAAACTTCGACGGACACCTTCAAACTCCCTTCATGCTGTGTTTGCTTCGTGAAGAAAGTTGCACTGGCGGATCGTTGGTTAGGAGGTCCACATCCCACCAGCTCATCACTCAGGAGCAGCTCGACGGAGGCGGCAGGGGTCAACCCAGCTCCAGAGTCCGTCGTGGTCGAAGAATCAGTGCATCACGATGGCGTTCAGTCAGATGAGCCCGTGACGACGCGGAGCAATAGCACTACTTCATCCCACACGACGAGTCCTGGACCCAGGCGGAGGAGAGGCACCTGAACCTGAATCTCTGGGTTCTAAGGATTTTAAAAATAATTGTTTATATTAATTTAATTGTGTGCTTGCGCGTGTTTGTGTACAATGTGTATCGCATGTTTCTTGAGATTTCTCCAAGTATTATTATATTACCGACGCCGTTGTTGGCTTAAGGTAATTTTATTTTATTTAAATATTACTTCTATTTTTATTGTGCCCTTATTGATGCTGATGCTGATCGTGTAAGAATATTTTGTGCA
The DNA here is from genome assembly GCA_034694925.1 of Ceratophysella denticulata. Lineage (NCBI taxonomy): Eukaryota > Metazoa > Arthropoda > Collembola > Poduromorpha > Hypogastruridae > Ceratophysella > Ceratophysella denticulata. Next base: position 344 of record JAQFYT010003357.1, on the reverse strand, counting down.
AATAAAAAGTTGCAAAATGTTAATTCGCTACCTCAGAGTGAAACGAGTTTACTTACTTCAAGGTTTTGGTAAATTCAACGATTGGAAAAAAGCAGGGTTTTGAGAAGTGAGCATCGTATTCCAGCAGAACGTGCTTGGACTCCGGTTAAACCGAGTCGGATAAAATGCCTACACATATTTTGATTAAATGCCTCGAAGTATTCAATTAATGGAAAAACAAAAACTGCGAATAATAAATCATTCATGATTGTGATACACATATAACTTCGTGGGTTTGATAATAATTTAACGTTTCACTACAATGATAATGAGGTAATTCACGAGCTCGTGTCGTATTCATAGTA
>JAQFYT010003356.1:0-10891 GCA_034694925.1 Ceratophysella denticulata | reverse complement strand
TAATGTCGGTGGGTTTTACTTGCCTGTATTCACAGGTCCGCCCCGCTGGGTTTATAAATCCTAGTTAGGTTAGGTTATGCTTCTCAAAAGCCCTTCGGGCTTCATCGAAGAACTAACCTAACCTAACTAGGATTTATAAACTTGCGGGCGTTTCGGAAAACCTAACCTAACCTTACGAAATGAATCTCATATGCCGACTTGTGATCAGAATTGGGTTTGTGCATTGTGGTCAAAAGTTGGAAGTGGAACCTGGGTAGTGGGGTGTGGGAACGATAAGAACTCAGTGTCAAGAAACACAAAAGTACCAAAAACCCTCTCGAAGTATGTCTGCCAATACCGCCTACTGCCACAACAGTAGCAGCATTAATTTGACAGCAGAGTTAGGTGTTTGCGGTGCTTCACTTCAACAAAATATTCCGACTACATTGGAACTGGAACCTATGGAGGTGCTCTGCTAATGCGTCTGCACAAATGATATGATGCTGTGACCCTGAACCAGCCAGTCTATCTCTAGCAGTCGGTCAATGAACGGGTCACACGCTAACCCAGGTTGTTGCCACAGCTCCATTGATCACGGCTCACCTGACAAGAACACAATGATTCCTTCGAATGAAACTAGCTACTACTAATATGGTCGTAAGGTGCTTGCGCTAAAAAATGTGTGTTTGGAAGCCTCCGTGTAAATTTCGGGAGTTGTGTGTCAACTCCATTTATTTTCTCCTGCCCGGCTGGCGAGGAGCGAGTGAATCCTATGTATTCGGACCGTCTGCCCGGCTCTGCACGCACGTCCATACCTTAATATAATAATAAATCTAGTACGGGTTGTATAATAATAATAAATGATGCAAACAAAAGTGAGAAGGAGTTAGAGCCTAGAGTGATTCCCAGTCAAAAGTCAATAACAGTGTAAGGCAAGATGAGGAGGTCTTCGTCGCCGTAGGTCCGGACCGTGAGCGTCTCCTGCCACTCCCGGAAACATCCCCATTTATCCAAGTTCCCGTTCAGCCCAGCCACATCCTCCGAGTGGAGCCGCTCCACTTCCGCCTCCTCCACCGTCCGAAGCACCACCAACTCTGCCCCAACACCGATCTCCGCGGTCACAGGCCCGTTTTCTGGCCCTCGGAATCCTCCCCCACCGTCTTCTGGCACTGGATCTGCTCTGACCTCATTCACGGACGGTAAGGGTCGGAGCGGTTCTTCCGAAGAAGGTCGAATCGGCAATACTGACAGCTCCTCTTCATCTGAATCATCTTCCGAGTCGCTGCCCCAGTCAATTTTCCCAATTTGCAGGGCCGGGGGGAGAGTGGGCGGATGAGGGTCGGAGGTCTCCATGGGCTGCTGGGCCCAGACCCGGCTCACGTCCGCACTCTCATTATGTGAATAAGGATCAGTCTCAATAGAAGTAATGGGGTGGTGGTTGAAGTTGTAGGTGGGGGAGGGGCCGTTGTTCTGGAGTTCCGGGCCTTCTTCGGGTCCAGGGTCAGGCTCAAAGGTGAAGTCGGCATATTCCGCGAGCAGCTCGGGGTCGAGGGGTGGGAGCCTGGCCAGGATCTCCAACTCCTCTTCATCCGCCCTGGAATTGAGAGGGCGAGGTGCTGCTGAGGTCAGGGTTGTTTCCAGGCCGACCGGACTTGAATTCGAGACATCCTCTGTTGTCGCAGTAGCAGGCGGTAAGGAAGATTTGGAGGTGGAGGTCCATTTCCGCTTCAGCTTAGCTCTCCCATTCTCACGAACCGTGAGCGGAGGAGGTCCGGCCGTGGCCTTGAGCACCGAGGCGTCTGTGACGTCTGTGATGGAGTCGGAGAGGGGTGGGGGGCTGGGGGAGGTGAGGTCGTCTGCGAACTCGTTCCGGGCCAGTCTGTCCAGGTACTGCCGCTCGATCTGAGTCTTAAGCTCTGACTGGGACTTGAAGTAGTTTTCGATGATTTCACTCTTCGTCGCCTCCGCCGTGTCATTGTGGAGGGCGGAGAGGGTAGCGGTGGTGGGGGCTCGACTCCTTGACCCCGTCGTGCTCGTCGAGGCGGGGGAAGAGCTTCGCCGCTCCTCGTTCAGCACACTGGACGGACCATGGGCCGTGACGAAATTGGCCTTCGCAATCTGCTCCTTGAGCAGCAGAGCGGCTGTAGAACGCAAACAAAAATCATCATGATCAGAAACTGGACAATCAGCAAAAGAAAGCACTGGCATTATAATTAACTACTTAATAGTTAATTTAATTACCGTCTGCAACTTTATCCTGCATCGTCGTAAGCTTCTTCTTCTTCTTCCGTCCAGCAAATCGTCTGGCTTGAGCCTGTGGAAACAGAACAAAAATAATTCCATGAGTCATAAATTGACGATTGGCTATGTCACATGTCACAGTTCATGCAGTACAACACGCGGCACGTGGCAAGAATTGATGTCAAATGTCAAGCCATGTTTAGAGGCTTAGGAGTTGGAAATGCGCAAAAAATGAATAAATGCTACTAAATATTTCACGTGGATTACCGGAGGATGAGAGGGAGACATTGCTGTTTCGTGGTAGTAAGAGCCCATGTAGGCACCAGCTGGAGCAAATTCAAGGTGCTCACTCCGGCACTCGACTCCGGACATACCCAAATGATTGCTGACCTGACACCTATGCCTGACCCTATCCTAAATATCCTACTTAATATCCTATCCTAAACGAATTTTAAATAATAATCCGATAAGCACATAAACTAAATCGAGATCTTTTGTAGGTTGTAAATTGAATTCAAAAACACAAGAAAGAAGGAAAGTCAAAAGTTAAAACTGTTGAAGAATGAATGAATGTGAAGTGATGTACAGTGGATACTACTACTGGTGACCGGAGGAAGAATAGGAATGGTCAATTAGTCCAGTCAAGAAGACACAAGAGTGAGTGGTGAGAGGACAATGAACTGTTACACTGGACTGGACGGATACATATGCATTACGGTTATATCCTTTCTTCAGCAGCCCCAGTACCATGTACAATTACCGCACTGTCAATGTCAACTGTGCTAGTGTGCTACTTATGGTTCTCAGAATAAGTTGTTGAAATTAAAGGGTCTTCTTTCTTTCTACCCCTACTTTACCTATACCCTATACCTAGAAGTATGTACTTTCAACTTTTTAATCCAGAGCAGAGTAAATGGAAATGAATTTGAATCCCAAGAACGAGAGAGGCAATGCCCTGAACATATTGCTTATCTCCTATGTCATATGTCCTAGAAATCTTAACTTTGGAGGGCACGGGAGCATATAATCATTATTCAATTTCAATATTCGATATCACATATAGGGTACACGACGACAAGCCTGAAGCCGAGAAATAACCATTTGTAATGTAATGTTAGATGGAAAATACAACCGTTCAGATTCAGATAATTTGTAGAGCTAAAAATACCTACATACAATATCTGAGATAAGATGAAACTTAAATTATGAAATTTTGCCGTCAAAGGTTTTCCGACTGATTTGCATGATAATCTATTACTTACTGGAGATAAAGACTGTGATTTGCATGTGGTTGACTATGATTTACAACAAGAAACATATGATGGTTCATTTTTTGTTTTTATATTATTAAAATCCCAGAAATATTTCGTAATTTATATTTCAGTATTGCATCATGATGTCCTGTTTAATTTGTTTGTAATATCAATCCCGAATTATGAATAAAGACAACCGACAACCGATCGACCTGGCACCTGGCCAAAAAAGTCATAACTTTCTTTGTCTAGTATGTAGTTTGTGTGTACCATGTATGCAGTTTACAGTATCACTAAATGCTATTTACATAAATCCATGGCATGAATATTGTGCATTTGAGATTTGATGAGCAGCGGGAGCATTGACCTGACCAAGAGGGTCCAGCTGCCTGACAAGTGACAAGCCAGAAGTGCGGAATTGAGGACGGATGGAGTACAGTGTGCAGAGTAAAGGAGAGTGTTTGAAGATTGGAGGGCTGTGTTGTGCGCGGTTGGAGCGAGAGAGGGCGAGCAGTGTGCCTTGGTATGTGGACGGAAGGAAAGAGTGCTTACATGGCTGGTTTGACCCGGGAGGTCAGCGGGAAGGGTCGTGTCCTGCATGGGCAGGCCGTGGTGGAGAGGAAGGGGTGGTGGGGCGGGGAGGAAGGCCAGCCTGCCCACCGTCCACCTCCGTCGTCCGCTCCGAGTAGGCTGGGTCGCGGGTGGGAGAGCATGGGCCACCGGTCCGCTCCCTTGCCAAGCATCGACTGAGCCAGCGGACGCAGCAGCCTCCGCCTCGGCCCCGACCCAACCACTGACACACTCCACCACTCCATTCCGAGCCACCGAGGCCCTCGGACTACCCAACAAACAGCCCTGAATTCACTCGCTCTCGCCCAGGCCTGCCAGAGCCACCCTCTCCCAACGAACCTCCCCCAACCCCGGACCCCGTGCTCGGCCCGGCCTAAACTCCGGACCCCTCAACCACACACACCGGCCACTCCACTGCGCCGGCCTCCATGGCCCGGCCCCCTGCTCACAGAACGGCAGCTCAGCTCTAAATCCTCCACTTTCAACAGAGTTTTACGATAAATAATGCTATTTTCATTTGGAGATTGAGATAAAGCGGAGCATTTCATTCCAGATTGACAGAGAGCATGAGATTTCAGAAGTTCGAAGTGCGTTTGAGATAAAGTCTTGACTTTCCTTGTGCAGCTGGAGAAAAACATTTCATTTACCTGTATATCTTGATATAAAAACTAGGAATTGATGGAATTTACCTGTGTTACTTGATATAAAGTATTGGAATTTCTACATAACTGAGATAAGGCATGACCATGACATTTCTGATTTCCTTTTAGAGCTAGAAATGAAACATGAGATTCCAATGCATGGCTAAGAGTTTGAGTTTGAAACAGTATTTTCAAGTTCATAAATACGCTATAACTCAAGACACAAATAAATTGTGCTTTATGTCTTAACCTGACTTTAACACTCCTGTCTCATTTTGTTATAATGCATAAGAGGTTGATGTTGGTGTACTTTTTCATATATACTTTTTAGACGCTTGCATGGTCGATTCGTCGATAATATGCACCAGTTTAGGAGCGAAAACAGGTAGAACTTCTTGTTTGCAGGAATATATGGATGAACAAAGGATAATACGGTTTTCACAAGCTTTAAAACCTGTCATGTTTGATTTAAAGTATTTTGAACCTGGTAGAGAAACATATTTTTAATATCTACGTTTTGGCGTAAATGAATGAAATAGGACTGAGGTAACAACGGCGGACCGTTGAGCATTTGACTGCCTTCTTTCGTCATGATCATTACAAAGAGTAGGTCGAGTCTTGTACTGTACATACATATTTATGTGCTGACAGGACAGGGGACTGACTCGGGGACTTTTTCCTGGCTTCAGCAAAAAAAGAAGAGCTGAAATAAGCTAAAATCTTTATGTAAGATTACTTTCCTGCGTAGAACTAGTAATAGGTACTATACTTCTGTAGCCTGACACACATACACATGCACACACAAACATGTACATACATACAGATCCTGCCTGGAAATTTGATGTGCTTGCATTTTGCTGTTGCGTGTATGCTGTTTTTTGTGGCTCTTCTGTCTTTGCTTTGAGGTAATTCTCGGCGGGAAGGTGATTTGAATTTTGTAATGATAAAGTGAAGTAATACAATACCAAAATTGAAAATTGATTTACAAATCCAAAATTAGTTATTGTGTAATTATTTAGGAAATTAACGTACGTATCATGTCGTTGTAGAGTAACGTGCAACGGCAATCGAGTTCTCGCACATCGCATTTTTCGTCCAAGGTAATACAATTTATTTATCGAACGAAAAGCTAACAAAAACTAACTTAGATATATCACATCAATTCAATGTCCAATGTCACACATTAACGGTTGACGGTAACGGTTCTCCCAAAACTTTCTTCTGAATTCTGTAATCTGCAACAAAATAACCGTTTCCCATAAACTCCTGAATCCTTCATCCCGTTCGTTAACAATATTCGACCCGTCTACGGGCTTAATGAATGATGAAAGTTATGTAATATTGAATATGGTCATATTGATATATATATATTAATATTACATATAAACGTATGACGTATGGGTATTTTTTTACAGAGTGGTGACGTACGTAATCAGGGTCACTCATCGGACATCGGGCCATGTTTTCTAACCTACTTCTGCGACGGGGACTGAGTGAAGGCGGAAAGATTGTTGGAACGGCCACGGTTCGGGCTGTGAAGGGAAAACGGCTTCTGCCGACAAGAGCTGCCCTCACGCTGGTAAGTCGATCTGTCAGGGGTCAGACGTATTGTGTGGACGAACAAAAAAGCTGACAATTGATGATTTATTTATGCTCCTAATCCTTGTTCTTGTAGACTCAAGCCGCTGTGAACCGAATCAAGTCGTTACTGGACGGAAAGTCAGACTACGTAAGCACCGGCATTGAATCCTGGCCAGAGATATCAGTGATGTCGAGTACTGTTAGTGTGTAGTGGTGGGGTAACTATTTCTCACTGTTCTGGTTCCAGGTGGGGCTCAAAGTGGGAGTACGGACGCGTGGCTGCAACGGACTCAGCTACACCTTAGAATATGCCACAAAGAAAACGCCCATGGACGAGGAAGTGGTACAAGATGGTGAGTAAAGCATAATTGGGCAATGTATTGTGGGTTAGCAACTTTTTCGTGTTTCTTGTGTCGTGCCGCGCTTAATATCCAAGAATCCAAGTTGTAAATCACCTCTACGGTCAACGGTATGAGATGAGCCGTATAGTTCTGATAGATCCATCTTTGTAATCTCCAGGTGTTCGGGTGCTGATTGACCAGAAGGCTCAGCTAACCCTGCTTGGCACGGAGATGGACTACCAGGAAACGAAGCTGTCAGCCGAGTTCGTATTCAACAATCCCAACATCAAGGGAACATGTGGGTGCGGGGAGAGCTTCTCCCTCTGACCTCCATCGCCCGTCAGCCGTCTCGAGTCCAGCACATCGTCAGACGCTCACTGGACCTCCCAGCCTAGTCATAAAAAGCTCCCAGCTCAAACGTGGCAATGCAGCGTGCTAATCTATAGTTCATTAGTTAATGTTGTAAGATATCCCATGTGGGAGGACTGAGACTGGTCCTCATGTACCTGTCCTACTACAGTGTCATCATTGTATCCTCGCACTGCCCCTTGTCCGATTACCGACATTATTGTCAATTGTCACTGTCAACTCCAATAAAGCCTGCCTATATTTTTGTATCCGAAGCCCGAGACAGGCCTCTTCTAGTAATATCCTGTAACTTGAAATGTGCACCGATCATTATTTGGATAGTGCGAAAATAGCTGTGCAGGGAGGCTTATTCAGAGGTTCAAACATATCTCTGGAAAGTCTTTACACGACACACTAAGGGAAAGTGATTTGGAGGAGTGATCTTGGGTTTGACCTCCAGGAGCCTACCCGACACCGACACCCAGTGTCTCTTTCCCCGCCGCCTCCTCCGACAGTTCAAAACACACAATCAAAACCATCCTTTTGAACTAAGTAAATCCTGAGTACAAGAAATGGCTGACTCAGCCCAAGAAAAATCACTGACGACGGCCCAAGGAGAAATCAAGGCTGACCAAAAGGAAATCATCGCTACGAAAGTTTCCGGCGTAGTGAAATGGTTCAACGTCAAAAGTGGTTATGGCTTTATCAACCGCTCTGCCACCAAGGAGGACGTCTTCGTTCACCAGTCCGCCATCGTGAAGAACAATCCCAAGAAACTGGTCCGTTCTGTTGGGGACGGACGGAGAGGAAGTTGAGTTTGACTTGACGTCGTGATTTGAGAGAATGTGAAAGGACCCGCCAACGTGACCGGTCTCAATGGTGAGCCCGTCAAAGGCTCGCCCTATGCTGTGGAACGTCGCCGAGCTGGTGGTGGGTACTACCGTCGCGGAGAGGCGACGGGAAGGACAATTACTACCTTCATACCTCTATGGGTTGATGTTTCCGATAGGTCGTGGGCGTCTGGTTTCCTACGTTACTATCGTGGTGGCCGGTGGCCCTCGTACCTACGGATTCTCAAAATTAAGGAGACTATACGGTGACAAGGCGGGGGGTCGTGGCGGTTGTCGTGCAGGGCAAGGAAAAAGTATTTTAAAAAAAGCAACCGACAGAAACCAAAAGATACAAATTCCTGTGCTCGTTCTGATTACCTATTATACCAAATCCTGAAGTATCGAAACACTCCAATAATAATGCTACAGCGCATCGGAAGTACTGGCTTTCTCTTGTCTGCTACATTGGAGAAGGAATTACCGGCATATCGGAACCACCGGAAGGGGAAATCGGAGATTACCGGCTCAGCAACAATGCAAAAGTCGAGGATAATTCAGAATTGGAATATCTACTGCCAGCATCGGAGTACATATCTGTACAGCATCGCATCGTAATCGGAAATCGGAATACCTGGATCATTCCTCCCTATAATAGGGAAATATATAAACGTGCTATGAGAAAATATCTACATAGAATCTGCTATGAAAAAGTAAAAGACTTGTGCAATAAGTCTGGAATGGCAGTGATTTTAGTCAGTTTAGGTTAGGTTAACACGTTAGCGGACGAGATTGATCCGTTCTACAGGTTAGGTTAGATTTTTGAAATACCCACATGACCACCAACTAACCTAACCTTTGGAATTATAGACCCACTTTACTTATTCCAGCATTCCATCTCCTATTGCAAAAGTCTTCTTTTTGATGGCATATTCTATTTTTTCATGGCATCGAAAAATGCCACCCCCTATAATATCCCGTCCGTGGGAATCTGTAGGTTCGTGCTGGAGTCTCTTGGGAGTTGGACTCTGAACTCTGGACTGGAATGGTCAGATGGTCCGGACAACAATATCTATTTTACGCCTTGGGGTTGTCCATTCATGCCTGGCAACAGTATGCACAACAGAGCTAAAGAAGAGCTAACTGTGCTGTGTCCTCTGCTACCCCGTTTATCTTATCCTCTGCTGTTGCTCAATAAGAACCTGTTGTTCCGGCTCGGCTCTTCAAAGTCGTTCAACATACAACATAATACAATACATAAGGTCAATTCACGCCACGGTTTTACTTCGAGTTTAGAAATTTACTTTCATAGTTCTAAGAAAGTAAAACTCCGTCATAGTTCGGTTTTGCTGGGAGAGCATGGAGCGGCAAACTATGAAGACTCTCATAGAAGTAAATTTTTCAAAGGCATGTATAAATGTTTTACTTTCATAGTTCTGTGCTCGTAGTCGCATCTGTCAACAAGTAACAACCAGGATTGCTTTGGTCTCCATGTCAACAGACAAGTTACCTGACATGGTCTTAGGTCATGTAGGTGCATGAGTGACTTGTTGCTTGTTGGATAGTGTACGGACACCTCCTGATGGACCGTGACCCCTGACCCAGCGTAGTCAACTAACAGTGGTGTGTGAACGTAAGTACGATTATTTGACACTGGTATTTTTGTCATTTCTGTGTACACCCAGGCCACATCTGACAACTCAGAGGTGGCCTGTAATTAGTAATTAGTGTTGACTGACATTAGTTGTCATATGTTGTCTGTGTACATCCGGCCCACAACTGACAACTCAGAAAAGTCAATTAATTATTGTTGTCTTTCTATTTAGGCACAGATGTGGCCTGGTGCTGTTGGGATGGTGTGCGGACACTTCCAGACGAACTGTGACCCTTGACCTTGACCCAGCGTAGTGGACTATTCAGCCGGTAAGTCAGATTAGTCGCATGTCGTTTGTGTCAGTGTATATCCAGTATGTAAGCATGCCTAGTAGTCTGCAACTGACAACTCAATTAATTAGTGTCTCTATTTCGGCATTTGATGAATGAGTGACTTGTTGATTGTAAACCGTGACCTTTGACACAGTGTAATGAACTAATCGAAAACTGACAACTCAGAAATCAATTAATTTGTGTTGTGTCTCTATTACAGGTGGAGGTACCTACAGTCACACATGTGAAAGCTGACCAATACTTCAAATCAAGCCGGACCGGCTAATAATTATAATTAATTAATTAATTGATGCTTAAATATACTTCTTTTAATTAGATAAATAGCTAATTGGTAATAAACCAAACTGAAATGTAATAAATTTTTGTGATAAGTTGTTTCTAATTTGAAGAACAGTCACAATATTTCGCTCGCTCCAATCCGACCTAAAAACTATGATCGAGAACTATGAAGAACTAAATTTTTACTCCTCACGCCAGCGTATTTTACTTTCATAGAAGTATGAAAGTAAACAAGTATGAGAGCTGGCGTGAATTGAGCTATTTTCAGGTCTATGTTAAATTATTACAATAGTTATAATGCCTGCAAGACCTGCGTACGTATCGTTAGATAATTCTTCAAGCCTATAGGTTATACCTGACCTGATCTCGGATGATGATCTCTGATTGAAGACGATTCTATAGGCTGAACGGAAGTAGTCTAAAAACAAGCGAGCACTGCACCTTGCATACTGGGTCAGAAAGAATTTCACTCGCTGAGAATAGACGGGACAGTCTAACGCAATTTTCGATTTTCATTGACTGACAAAATGGCTGAAAAACATAAAGATTAAACATTGTTGGTAAAATATTCAAGTCCGAAACGTTGTTTCAGCATAATTGGTAAGTGGGGATAATATCTTACGCCTTCTTTGGTGCACCTGCATGAAAAAATAAAGCGTATATTAAAGTTTCAGGTGAATTGCATTCGAATGGTTGTTTCGAGTTGATTGCTCACCTGCACATTCTGCATGGAGAAATTCTCTCAGCAGCCCCAGCTTTTATCACTTTGCCTTCCATTTCACAATTTGAGCTATCTTTCCATAGTTCCATGTTAATTTTTGGCAAGGCGTCACATGGAACCCGAGGATTTCTAAACATATTAGCACTCGTTTTTAAAGCCAAAC
>JAQFYT010003355.1:0-10894 GCA_034694925.1 Ceratophysella denticulata | reverse complement strand
CCTTTGGAATTATAGACCAATTTTACTTATTGCAGCATTCCATTTTCTATTGCAAAAGTCTTCTTTTTTATGGCATACTGTATTCTATTTTTTCATGGCATCGAAAAATGCCACCCAAAGATATATAATATGAGCACTGAGCACCATATGTTTATTCCGGCAGGGTTTTTGCTACATTTATTGCAACTTGCAACCGATTCTTCATAGGTTTCTCTCTAGTATTGGTAATAATCATAATCAGTAAGTATCAGAATGGAATTTTGAATAAAACTAATCAAAGCAAACATGGTTGGATATTTGAACCTGAATTGGTTAATTTGTCAAAATTGCAATCTTGAACAATCCCAATAACTACAACTTACTTTGATATTGACTTTGCTCTATCGTGCATACTACGAATCCATAATGAAATGATACAGAACAACTGCACATTTTGTTTGTCACAAACCTTACCTTAAAAATATTGCGCTAGATACTGCATCTGGAACACCTCTTTTATAGAATTGCATCGTTTTAAAAAAACAGTAACGCTCCGTTAGAGAAATATAAGTAAATTCTTTATTCGGTAGATCAAAAGGGGCTTATTTATGGGGATGATCAATGCCGATTGTCCTTTTACACGGTTCAAGATAAATGCCCCGGCAAAATCATTACGCGATGAAAAAATTTAACATTCTGGTCCCAAGCTGCTGTAAAGCAGGGTTTAAAAAGAGTATTTGTTATACGCTGTTTTATTTACAGAATGCACTTTGGAAAAAAGTATAAATTAAGCCTTGATGTTCTGTTCTCTGACGTTACCACGGTACGTGTAGAACGTAAGCACGAAGTCTATTCATTTTATCTATTTAATTCAGAAATATAATTCAATAATGACCATCTTCACTTTCATCCGCCTACCTACCAATTGGCATTGGATTACAAATCCAATCTAGACTACTCAAGAAGACGCCACACAGTCTACTTACTTTTGTGACAATTAGGTACAAGTGCATGCAGAGCACAGGCTTGTGTGTGTGTGTAGTTCGAAAAGCTGCTTATCTTATTAAAAGTCTCAAAAGAAGTATTGAATACAATAGGCGGACAGGACAAATGCATATATACGGACGTCATATATATATTCGCTGGCGTGTGTATCGCACGCATACGGCACGTGGAATATTTATGTGAATTTTGCAGCCCCCGAAGAGATGCATGTCTAATGCTAATGAGGCAATTCACATTACGTTTTTATTGGTAAAATACGGAATATGAACGCCGTTTTATTGACGTTGCAGTAGATAGGTACTTGTTAAAACGCATATCGCTTGATTTATGTAGCAAATATTCCAAATATACACCTTACCTTAAGACATTGAAAGCATTTCGGATGAATGCATTGGACGGGATTGGTTAAAAATTGACTTTCTTCATCAATTCCGGGTAGTTGAACTTGTTCCACCTGATAGAAAATTGAAAATTTTGTATTATTAGCTGTAAATTAATATACGGACGCTAATTCAACAATTCGCGTTCATTGCGGATTTAAATGTGACTTTTCTTCCATGCGACCGCTGCACAGCACAAGAGAGGAAAGTTCGTGTTTTTCTCGGCCGAACTATTCTATACTTTTCCTGTAAGTACCTTTCGTAATCTTTACTTATAAAATCGTAACGCGTAATCCGAGCGAAATTGCGAGCTTCCGTCACGTCCGGTAAACAAGTCTATCAACACAGTAGTCCACATCGGCACGTTGCCATGCCAACAATTACACAGCACGAATTCAAAATTGGAATTCAATTTTTTTTATATTTTTTGAAGAGTTAACATATAAGCTGTAAACAACTACAGGCGACAACGCGACCGGCCATGGTTCTCATCGCCGCACATGCTAGTTATTTAATTAAAATATTATGAACTTCGATCTATCAATTAATTCATCTAGGTATGTTCGTAATTGCTTTTGATTTCAAGAGGCGATTGTAATTACGAACGTGTTTTCCATATATTCCTGTACCCATTAGGATGCATGATAGACAGATAATTAATTACACAACTATTAATGTAATATAATTTTGAAGAGGTTGGCAGTTTCCACGAATAAATCCTCATCTCAGCATCCATCCCATCATCTGCATTCAATCTGTAACTTTCCCACGCTCTCAAGCCAAGCTTTGGCTTATGACGTTATGGCATGGCCTATGATGACTTTAGCTGAGGCGAGGCATGAATAAATTATAGTATGTAGTAGCACTCTAAATACGAGACACTCATGTGACCTAATACCTAATACAAATCTGTAAAGATGTACAGGGTGACACAACCTATGACTTCCGCCTTTCCGCGATATTCGGACAAATGAATTGGAGAAATATATTAGGCATACCAAGTTCGATTAAAATTAGTTTCTCCCGTATGGCTACAAGCTAACCATTCAAGTCATCAAAAGGTGGAACTCGCCTATTTTGACTTACATTGTGTTGTGCATGAGTTGCATTTAGAAAGTCAAACTATTATTGTGATTCTCGGAAGTATAAGCCAGATGAAGGCCAAAAGATTCTGAGCCATCCTGTACACGTGCAACAGTATATCCACATACTGTACATATCTTCATCTGATAAAGTTATATCTAAGAGGTACCCAGATTTACGTCTCGAACCACTGAACGAGACGAGACGAGGCATCATAAATCAGAAATTGATGAAATAACATTCATACCTATTTCATGTTTCAGGAAGGCAATACCTAAATAATACAATGTAATAATCTGATTTAAGATCTTGTCTGCCTCTATGAACTAAACATACCAACAACGCTACAAAACGAGATTCACGGAAGTTCAATAAGGTATATTTCAGCACAAAATCCATTCAATTCCGAATGTGTGAAATTGGTTTTCCCTTGAATTTGAAATTTGAATAGTCTCCTGATTCCTTTGTTGTCACTTGACATTGGGTTCAGAGCTGGGTCATTGGGGTTAGACGTTAGATCTACACGGGTTTCCGTCTCTCTGGAGTTCTGTGGTAGAAATAGCGGCTTCTTTCGTACTAAATTAATACATGGATGGAACCTATTAGCTTTGATCTCGTGTTTCATTTGTACATGACTACGTGACTGTACGTGGCAGCGTCGGCGGCGTCGGCAAAGGTGAAAGCTACGAATATAAAAACGAATATACCTAATAGTTCGGTTTGCAATAAACCAGACACATTCAATATGGTACAATGGTTAAAATCCGTAAAACCTATAGGTAGCTAACTTGCAGGTATTTGATCCGAATCGGGAAAACCCTTCAGACTGCGCTGAGAAGCACCCAAGTGTATTAAGCTTAATGAAATTCTTAACAATTCAAGGCAGAAATAAGACCCTAGTGTGTACTTTACGCCTAATACATATACACACCAGGTATCTCGCGTGCGAATTGCAAATCTCGTATTCAGCATAATAGTTATTAGGTCGTTCACGTTCAAATCCAGAAAAAATCAGTTTCAAATTCTTCCGTTATATATGTATAAGTCACGACTGGTGGTAGCTGAAACGCTTTTAGCTGCGCACAATTGTGCCCTATATCCTAAACGATGTATTTAAATGTAAATTTTAAGCAAAAACGTGGATTTAGTTCCTATCGTTCTAATCCTTATCTCAAACAGCAATAGTTCAGGAGGTACAAGGCATAGCTTGCGACAGATTTATGTAGGTAAACAAGCAGAGCTCGAATTCAAGGTTCATTAGACTCTAAATTAATTCTAAAATAATTTAGTTTGAAGTTTGAACTCAATATGTTTGATGCTTGACACTTCGTCGTTGTCGGTGAAACATCAAAGAAGTACGGAAGACCAAATAAACACAGCGTGACGTTCGCGGTGTAAGCAATATAACTTCAAATGATTTCTTCAGAGATGCTTAGCAGAGCAAAAGTAATCGTAGATGAGCAAAAACCATGGTTAACATTTTAATCTGATTAATTCGTATGTGAAATAAATGGTAAATATTTAATTTAGTGTCGACCCGACGCGACGGAGCCGTGAGTTGACCTTCTAGGCTAATTATAAAGGTATATGCTACTACTGTATCGGTATCGTCACTTTGACACTCTCCAACGACGTAGGGGTCAAAGGTACCAGATAAATCTGTCAGCATATACATTAACACAAGCTATGTCAATGTCGGTGTGGTTTATTCGTATATTAATCGAAGAGATTATATGGTCGCGTATCCCGTCTCACTTCAGCGACAATTACCATTCTGAAAACTAATCTGAAGGAAGATTATACAATGTTTACACGTGTAGCGGGGTGAAGCTCATTGACTTAACGGCTTCCTTTTAGCCTTGGATCGATTTATCGTTCTTCATCGACCCAAGACGCGCAAAGCATAAGCAAACAACGAAGAGTCCTATTTCAAATAAGTTTTCAACGGATATTTTCAAGTTTACATGTTAACCGGCGGCAAAAATTCTAGGGAGCTGGCACTATTGCTTTAAAATATGGATATATATATATATATATATTTAATATATATATTTAAAAAATCACAAACAAAAAATGGTCTTACCGGATCATAGCATTTAGCGATACAAGAAGCTTGGAATAATTTCTTCAAATATTGTCCATTTCTTCGTCTCCGGAAATATGGAGCTAAATACGTATTTCTTAATTTCCTGGAGTACTTTGCATCCCGAATTTCAAAGTCAGATTCGCCGGAAGTAAACGCTGGTAACAACGGAATAACTTCTTCAGCACTAATTTCCTGAGCAGCACTGATACTTAAATTGACACAGAAACTCAAACTCAGCAGTGCTACGAAGACAGCAACTGTAGCGTAGTTCAATCTCATGATGCTACTGCAAAGTTTTTCTATGTATAATGTTCTAATCTTTCACAAGAAGGAAGAAATATGTTGACTGGGCGCTCAAGTGGTCAAGTGCAAATAGTTTCGTTCGAAGAGGTTTGGTGCCAAGCCAGGCTTATCTTGCACCACAAACACCTGTCACCTGTTGAATTACACGCATGGAATTATTTTTGGGATTACATGGACACAAGACACAAAATGCCAATACTATATTTATTATTATATTTTTGTATTTGAGATCTAATAGCGTAGCTTATTACGTTAGAGAACTTTCTGTCATAAGGCTTTTGTTTACCTAACCCACAGCTCACACAGCTCACATCCCACGCGGTTCACACAGTGAATGCCTGATTAGATAGAATTCGTGCTGCGGGTGAAAGTGAGTTTTCTCTCGGCGAGCTTTCACCCGCCGTGGTTCCCACGCAAATGCAAGCAAAATGTATAAGAAATTATGATGCTTTGTGTTGTATGGTACATCGACGCCTAACAGCCCAAAGTCTCGCATGGATGAGTTTATTTTTTCATGTATAACGTAGGTAGGTAGGTAGGTATCCAGAAAGTATGGGCCTCCGGAATTAGGTATTAAAGAAAATGGGCGAAAGCTGATAACAGCTAAATCGGGCTTGTCAGCTAATGAAGAATTTTGCCGAAGAAATACAGACTTAAAACATAAGTTTGACTGATTAAAGTGCCCTAATTTAACAATTTTTACCATAAACTTTTTGACAGGTGTTGTCTAAAGAAAAACGAATTTTTCATCTGTATTTGGCTTTTTAAACCTAACCTGAATATTCTTAATCTAGTAACCTATCCTGACCTTTCTTAGCATTAACCACGCAACTAATTTCAATAAAATCCATGAACGTCCTGAAATAGAGATTTTTGTTTAGGACAAAACTTGTCAAAATTTATTAAAATTAGGGCAGAAAAATATTAATTGGACAAAATATAGCACCAAAAATATAGCAAGGCAAAGAAAAATTTAAATTCTGGTCGATTTAAGGTTAAAATTGAATAGAAGTGGAATGCAAATTTATGTGCTGTTATGCATAAGGATCTGTGGGACAATTAGCGTGATATAAATATCAATTCGCTCCCTCATTGAGCTCACTATATTCATAATTTCATAAATTTAATGGGCTATTATTTTTCTGCCCATAAATAATTCCAAAATATCCTTAAGGATAACAGGTTTTGTCCATAGAAGGTTTTGCCTTTTCCATGAGTCACGTTTGCCCATAGGAAAAACAGAATTATTTATAGGCAGTTTGAATGGTAGTTAGATTAGGTATGGTTAGGTTAGGTTAGGTTATGCTTTTTTCAAATGGGTAGACGTGAATCATGGAAAAAAGCAAAACCTTCTATGGGGAAAACCTGTTATTCTTATGGACATTTTGGAATTATTTATGGGCAGTTTAAATTGTAGCCAAATTTAATCAAGTAAATTGAATAACTAATAGCTGTTCAAAGTACGGAAATAGCAAATGGAACAGTTTCGGGTATATTTTGGGGCTATTTCAACAGACTTTTGATCTACATAGCAATAGCCCTTAATACCTACCAGAACTATATAACTGAAGCTTGAAGCTAGAAGGAACGCAGAGTTGTTTTGCTTGCCTTTTTGATTCAGAGAGACTTTGACAAGTGCCAGAGTCTGACAATCTGACTATTACATGAATGAAGTATTAGCGTCTGGCTGTCAGGTTTATCGAGTTTCACAGAAGCTTTTCTCTTTCCGAGAATAATTCAAGAGCACTTTTGGAACCTAATCTCCCAAAAGTAATTTAGTTCTGGATTTTTGTGATTAGGAAGAATTTTCAAAAGAATTCATTAGGCTTCAGATATTGTGTGTAGGATTATTCGAAGAACAAAACCAGGATTATATGACGCTGGGTATATCTTCAGACATGTGCGATATGAGACTTGTCAAACTAACTGCTGCTTCGTTGCGAAACGAAAACAAATTTCTTTGAAAACTTCTTGGAATCTCTGCAAATGCATATAATCCAGATTTCAAGCTATAAAATTGAATAGCTCGTTTCCGCCCTATCTCATTTGTGTATGTTTTGTAAGTATCAGGATTTGCGCACTTGATTTTTCCCAGAATCGAGAATATGAAAATGTAAAAAAAAAATCCACCCACCGAGTAAAAAGGCAAGAAAACTGTCAAAATTTTCAAGAAACCCAGCAATTTCAAGTAAAATCTTTAATATTTTTCAAAACTTTGGCTACTATTTTAGAAAGGAATGTTTGGAACAATACGAAAACGTTCTTTTACGCGTAAATCCATAGCCACACCCGATTTTCGTTGTGCTCCCGCTCACCATAGTATGAAACTTAACTGAATCCAAATACGAAATTCCCATGCTAACTTATATTGTAGCTTCCAGTTAACTTAGGCATACTAGGTAGAAATGCTAAGACGGTCTCAAATTTCGTAATTATAAAACTCTCCTGCATTGTCACTCTAATCCCTAGACAGTTATATGATCAACTACCTAGATTCCGACTTACCAGCGTCATAGCTCTCAATTTCCAACTAACTGGAGCTTGGTGTAATCTTTATAATTACGCTCGTTCTCGTTCCGTCCGTGGTTTCCATTGAAGAAGAAGAAAAAACTGCAGTTTAATTAGCTGAAACGGCACAAATACACGTACAAGTAATTTTCTCAAACAAAATTCGTCTGACGTGGGTAATTGTTATTGCAAACAAAAAATTTACAAAGCACAGCGCAGTTGTTGCACTGGAATGCACTGATCTTGAAACTGCTGTGTGTATGGAAATATGCTCTTGAATTTCAATATTTCTTCAATACAAAATTCAAGGGCGATACTGCTAAGGCAGAGTACTGCAAAATTCATGGAGCAATCCAATGCAAGTAAACGTAGTATATTCTGCAATTTGGGAATATATAGAGTAAAGTCGAATATTGGTAGGTAGGTATTGAATTTTGATTGTATTCTTGAGATTGTGTAAACTGCAAAGCTGGAACTGAGAGATCTGACTGAACTGATCGACTTCTGAGATGACAATATGCTACCGGGGCGCCAGGAGCTGGAAGGTATGAGAATAAACGCCATGGAATAATTATAAAATTTTGTCCCCTCATGTGTCATGCTCTTTGCCTGTAGAAGTCGGTAGAAGCGTCTTTAGTTCTTCTTTAGGTACTTTTTATATGTATACTATCTGAAGCTAAGTACGATCATTCATGGATCACATTTCGACGACTAACGAATTCCCTACGTTGATTGATATTGAAATTTACTTTTAACGTAGGATTATTGGGTAGCTACCAATAGAACGCCGTAGCCCATACTCCATGACGCAAATTGTGTGACCTACAGCATTTTAAGCGCCTTATAGCAAAAACATCGTCAAGACGTGTGTCATGTTTGGTATTCCTATAGCACAAAATTCGTGCATGTGACCTATGACCCATTGTTGACCTTCAGCGACCTTCTACGGATCATAAATCGTGCCTGTAATTTTTAGGATGTCTGATGTCTCTAGATTGTAATCGTAAGCAGATTCTAGGATCATTAGCTCTGTAAATTTGATGCTTGTATCACGGTTTAAAGCATTTTTTTTAAAAGGGTTCCAGGAAACCCTAAAAAAGCTTGAATTTGATATAGACATGTCATAGTACGATTTGTGCAAATTCTACCATTATGAGATACACAGTACCACTATCTCGAGAGGAGTTTTACATACCGTATATTAAATCCAATTTGCGTGACACCAGTGCAATTGGTCCAATTTTATACAACATTGTCGCAGAATCCTTAACTACGTTTGTAGTTTTTAAAGTTTTTGGAGTTGATTTTCAATCACCAATATCCAACTTGAACTTCCATTTGTTAACATAAATACGCCTAAATTCTACATGATGTGTCTATAGGTACATATACGTGTATATGTATTTGAGATGTGAGTTCAAAAATTGTTGTTTTTGTAAGTTAATGCCAGGGTTTTTTAGCCTGTCAGGATGTCAATTGTCACATTTCACATCCATTGTTGCACGGCGGGAGCTTTTTTTTACCCTGCTGCTGCTACGTAAAGAAAAACAAAAATTGTCTACATAGAAAGCCTTTGTAATGCTTCGAAATATTGTGTTATTGCTTTTGATGAAGCACATTACTAGAATTTCTTGGTATTAGATTATGAATTATAAAATTTTCAACGTACAAAGTTCAAATATTTGGAGTAATTTTTTTGAACGCGTAAATATTTTTCTTTCAGAAAAACACGTTCAAGATGCATGTTCCGTAAAGTTCAATCGTTTTCTTTTGTGTTCTCAATTTGTGTACCTACTAGGTTCGGTTTGCTTGTACAGTACAAAGGTATTTATACCGGTCGTTTGTTCAGCACATTTGATGATAGTAGATACCTATGTCGATTCCGATTGCCATTATGCTAGGCTTTTAACCCGATTTGTCAGTTGTCACGTTGGGGTCCATAGCGCATAATTATACACTTTCATTTGGGCACCTTTGTAGATACATACACAAAAGACTACCGACAGCATAAGCTGAGTCAATTTTACGAATGCGAAATGCGATCTTGGAGACTTGTGACTTGTGACAGACATCCTCGCACATGAAATTAATTGAATCACCGACATTTCTGCATGGATTTTAGACCAGAAGGTCTACTGAACGGCCCTGTCCGTCTGTCTGTCTGTACGTCCTCCATTCTGTTTGTGCAAGATTTAAAATCAGGAGTTTAATGCATTCAAATTGAACATGTTGGTGCTTCCAATAAGCGTAAATGGAAACAGAAAGTTTTTTAAATCAAATATTATATGTAACGAAGCAAACGGAATAAACGTCTTGTAAGGCGACAAGCTTTTTCAAATAAACTTTAAACAAAATGTACAGTCTTTTATATCATATCAGTCATACACATTTCATTGGTGTTAATTACCTTCTGGTCCCAAAGTGCCACGATGTAAATTCTTGAAATTGTGACCATTCTACCGTGAAACCTCTTTAACGCTGACATTTTGCTTCGATTTCGATGGATATATATATATATATATATATATAGGTAATAGATAACCATAGTGCCAGCAAATACTACATAGGTAACGTTTTATTTGTTGTAAAATTGTATCGACTTCTAATTGGTTAAGCTGAATTGACCACGGCGATATACCCAATTTACATGAATTTAGTAACAATCTATGTGCGTACTTCATACTAGGGGACAGAGTGATGATATTGATAACATATACATGCTTTGTCACACTCACCATCAAGCCCAAGCAAAGATTTCAACATTTGCATAAAGTATCATGAATTTTTGGATTAATTCAGCAAATATTTCAGAGAATATTTATGAATTTTGAGATCAAGGTCAATTCTTGAGCAAGTATTCAAATTTCTTCTTAGCTTTAGTAACGAAGCACCGCCTCAATGCTTTTATGTAATCTTAGAATTTGCAATTTTGACTTTCCGACTCTGACCTGGAGGCTGGAGGGCACACCCACGGGACACGCAACAAGGGATCGTAAGTGATGCATCGTTCAACGTTTTCAGAAACCAAACCAAAAAAATCAACTCACATTGAATGAATTTAAATTTCGTTCCTAGTGTACCAAGAAAATCATTTCAAAACGGTAGTTATAACGGTGGTATAAACAGATTACAGATTATGCCATAAATATTCATTTACTAATTGATTGCTTCTGAATTGAATCTTATGTAGTTATGTAATATAAATAACCGCTTCAGAGATTTTACCTGACTCTAGCTCACATAGCTTATCGTGGGAACCTGGTCATTAAGATTATTTGTAGAACGAGCTGATACTACGACTGATACTACGACTTATTTCCATGATAAATAATTCTTATTTATGGTGAGTAATGTATACATTTAGAATCTTACTGTGCAGTCTGGTTTCTCTTCGCAAGATATACCAACATGTCTCATTTACCGTAAATAGCAAAACCTCACAAAAATCTGGTATCCGGCCGTTTGGACTTCCAAGTTTCGCCTTCCATCGTTTCGGCTTCTACGTTTCGAATTCTGTTACTATTGGAATAAAGAATAGAATAAAGTATGG
>JAQFYT010003354.1:0-10897 GCA_034694925.1 Ceratophysella denticulata | reverse complement strand
CTCTTCCAGATTCTCAACTTGGACCCCCAATAACTTTTGAACCTATGATTCTGCAGATATAATATTATGCACTTTTTTATACTTTGACCCAAGGTATACGATGGTATAGGTGTCGGTTCAAAACGCTGTGCTCACCTCAAGGGGTTCCCTTGTGAGTTTACACACTCAAATATACTGATTTGAATGAGTCTAATAGCCGAATTACATGTAACTAAGCTTAGAGTGAAGTGCGATTTTAAGCCGTAGACCGCACACACAAATCCTGGAATTATCCACTCGCTAAATATGCAGTTGAAGCTGTTACTAATGAACTGGTTTTAGATTAACTGGGTTTGCATATGCAGTATGAGATCTACATACACTCTGTAGACCACACGTTGCGACTTGACTGCGCCGGACTTACGTCCGAGATGAATTTGACCTAAAATCCGTATTGCTATGTTTCGGGTAGGTATACGGGAGGGTATTTGAGCCTCATGCTCGTACAACTGTAACAAAAGAAGATTTTTAGTTCTGTGGGCCACTTGTTAGTGTGAGGTAAAACGATGATGATCAATTCAAACGAAGGGCCAAACCCAAGTGCATTTCGGTACGGATACACCCTTATACCCCAGGATCGCATAATGTTTCCAAATCCAACCTATAATATTGCATTATGTGTAGAATAATGAATTATGTGACCCCGGAATCGCAAGATATTTCAACAAGTAAGATTGTTGAAATTTCCGAAGGGAACAAAGGTGGCTAGGCGTCCCTTTCAATTTGCTCCGTTCCTCCTTTTCCTGCCCTCGAAAACCATTAGCTTCTCCAAAAAATTCCTCAAATCTTCAAGTCTCCACTCGTGTTCCGCACTCAAGGGCTCAAGCCTTGT
This sequence comes from Ceratophysella denticulata, assembly GCA_034694925.1. NCBI lineage: Eukaryota > Metazoa > Arthropoda > Collembola > Poduromorpha > Hypogastruridae > Ceratophysella > Ceratophysella denticulata. Next base: position 10,026 of record JAQFYT010003354.1, on the reverse strand, counting down.
TAAATACTTTTAAAAAATTTAAGGGCCACATTTTCTAAGAGTAGAATACATTTAAGGGTACACTTAGCCAATATTTGACGAGGTTCTCGAACCATGCTTGACTTTACAAGGTTTAATTGGAGTGGTGATCTGAGTACCTACATCCTGTATCCTGTCAGATATATCTAATATCTATCTATATGTATCTTGTCAGAAATTATAAAACTATATGTGACAATATTTGCAGCCAATTTGCAGCTACTGATATGGGTTTTCGCACTGTTGAACTTTGAAGATGTTAGGGTTTAAATTGCATTCAGTTTCAGGTAATAATCGGGACAATAGTGTCAAAAGAAAGACTCACAGGAACAAAACTGTTTTATTTTAAAATATTATAATATTTATTAGATAGTAAACATATTAGTTAATGGCCATGTACTGTGTAATGTACAAATATCACAGACAAGGGCAAGTACAGATATTCAGATATGCCTTTTGCATGATAACAACAGATTTCTTGCCGTATCTACAACATTCATCGGTACATTTGAAATTTGAATTATTATAAATCGACATATATCACGTAATAAATGCACATGCACATTATTATACCCTAATTTAGCATCATTTTTCAAGATAAACCACCATTCTGACACTTCACTCATCGAGTGCAATTACCTTCAATCTTCCTTGCCTTGCCCACTTTGGCCTCCACTCCCGCTCATTGTGTGATTCTCAGTTAAAAAGAAAATTGTTTCCTTGTTCAATCCCAAAATCTTTCACAAACTTTCCCAGCCTTAAGATGAATGACGAATAATAGACTTAGGTAAGAATCTTGGATGGCTAGATACACCATTTCCCTCCAAATAAATTCGGTTTCATTTGTACTCTATTTCCTTACCTTAAACTTATAAGCTAAGGTTCATTCTAGCGTGTTTGTCGTACTAAATTGTGTATACGGACCAACAATTACCGGGGATGCATTCAAGACTGTGAAGTGAAGATTCGGTATATTCCTTAACGATATACAGTTTCTTATATGCAGTAGATATACAATATACAGCGCCATAAGAGAAGCCTTTAAAAGAAACCATTATTGAGCATTGTTCCGAACACGAGTTTTTTTTTCTTCTAAATTTTGTCTCAAAAGGCACAGTGAAGCGAAGGGGCCAGAAACCTGAAGGAATAATAGAGTTTCAGAAAAAACTTTCCAAGTTTCCAACCCAATATATTCAATGTTCAAGACGTTTTCATGAATCTTCTTTTGTAAAACCCTAAGAAATAGAGTAAAAAAAGGCGACGAAAAAACGTTTATTTCACTCAGAAAACAAGTTAAAAGGAAGGTAGGTGGGTATATGGTAAAGTAATTGTGTTGTTTGGTGATTTGAGAACTGAAACCATATCAGAAGATGCCTTAGCCTTACGTAATACATTGTGCATTGCTTTTACTACGGGTATAATAATGGATCTTCATGGATAATAGAGCTTATGGCCCGCTCAAAAACCTGTAGCCATATCCTGTAATTCTAATCCAGCGTATCTTTTAAGCTGTATATTGTAAGCTAAGGTTAACGTAACGTTGGGCTAATCCTGTCATGGGAGGATCATTGAGGCGTGTGGGAAAACGAGATTGATCGAGTACGTATTGAATGATCTTATGCTTAAGAACTTAGAACTTGTATATGGGATTTTAATAGTATAAGATTTGATTGGATCTGACCTATAATGACACAATGCAAGTGCTCTACAGGCGGAAGTAGAGTACATACGACTACCTGCAGTGTGTGCTTACCCGGAGCTTGTGCGATTTTAGGAGTCCTAGAACTTTGGTTAGGTTATGTTCAATAAGGCTCAGTTAGGTTCATTAAACGCGGGTTAGATCTTCCTAACCTAACCTAGCAAACGTTTTATGACTCTTGAAACGCGGTGGCTTCCGGTAGAGCACACACGCATGTTGTCGTTTATGCCCTACCTCCGGGGTTGAGCACATATAAAAACTGTACAAATATGCCGGTTAAATAATTGAGTAATTGCGCTTTGTTTAATTTTCTGATTCAATTAATCTAAATAGTTTGAAATTAGCCTGGCGCGATTTTAATTCTTTTCACCTTAATTTAAATTCGTCCATGTTGAAAAATCAAATTCGTTTTTAAGGGCACCTATACAATGCACATTGACAGTCTGGCAATAACTGCTAATGAACTGATTAACTGATCAACACCTTGAACAAAATACAAAATTCCTTAGCCCAAGTATGTACCTACTAACCGCATGGTATGCTTCCTTATGCATATCTGCGATGCAAAATTCTGATCTCCAGATTCACCATGCTAAGCTATGTTAAATGTAAAACCGGTTCCAGAAGAGGTCCAGTCCAGACGCAGTCGGTCTGTTCTGTAAATACCTTAGCGGGCGCGTGAGCTGAATACTAATAAATGCAAAGTATTTATCAAAAACCAAACCGAATTTAACTTGGCTTTGTATATGCTGCGCAACGCCACAAAATAATTACAGAGGTTGAGGTCCACAAAACAGGTTTCCAAGTTTCAGATTTTGTTTAAATAGCTCTTGAATATATGCCTTTCGGCACGAGCATGTGTATTTAATTCAAGTATTTTCTCTTCGTCATTATTTACGCGTAGGTAAATACTTTCGTATTTCGAAACTACACTAAACTACAGTACACTAATCTTAAACTACACGAAAAATAGAATAATTCATGTATAAAATGTAAAATAAAGCATATTTTGAAAGATTGAAAAAATATATAAAAAATAATGATTATCACAGTCTTGCATTGAAAGATTGGGTAAATAAATCATAATAAATTATATAAGATTGATAAAACACATAAAAATTGGCAAAAAGGTCAAAATCACTGGAATTATTGGGATAATTCAAATATGAATTTTCTTACAAAAACACTGAATCCTGACTCAGGGAGTCATCAAACTCAAATAAAGATTGCTGAGAGGCTGCTGAATTGGATTCCAACGAACGCTGAGGTTGACGAACGAACATTCGGATGGGTTGCGGAGATCCGGAAGGAGAATGTTGCCAGAGGATAGGGCGATTAACATTGGAATTGTTAATATCAACAGTTGAATTGGAATTGTAGAAAAAGTCTTCCTCAAGTTGAGAATTGAATGAATTTTGTGAAGTAGCTCTGGCATGAGCTTCTTCGAGTAATTCGTTGATTCGATTTTGTTCCATGGCTTCATGGAAGGACAGGGAAGATTCCTCAGACACAGCCGATGGCTTATTGTTGTTAAGTTTCGTGCTCAGGAGTCCCCAGTAACGATTGAGATTGATTCTTGCAGATTTAGCCACTTTTCGGAATGGGCTGAGACGGAAATTCTGGAAAAATAAGAAAAAGTTGGATTATAAGTACATTGTTGAAAACCTTCAGCGTTTCCACACAAGAAACGGACAACCACGAAGAATCACCAAAAATTCGGTTTTTAAGACAGAAAACTACGTTATTTTCTCCAAAATAGCAGTATGCGTGAACCAAAAAATTCAACTCACCGATTTAGTTTGCGTAGTAGTTCCAGAGCGAGCCATAACCATAACGCTGGGTTTGGCTGTAGCGTGTTGAACACAGTTATGGCACATGATGAATTTGATTTGGTTTCGTACGTGTACACGATGTGGCTAAGGGTTGCTTAAGGGCTGTTTTTGCTCAAGAGTAGGTTTTTCGAGAGAACTGTTCAGTTCAGAGGTTGAGAGCGGAATGTGGGTAAGAGTGGCTGGGGTCCCTAGTTTTATCCTTGTGCTCAGTAGAACGTGTCAGGTGGTGTGCCGAGCACACGTTGAACGAGGAAGGGGATGCAGAAGCAAAAGTGCCATGGGGGTAGTTTTTTTGTAGGGTTGAATGTTGAGTTGTACAGTAGGTTGCAGGTTAGCATACGCACCCCCGTAGGTTATCAGCCGCAGCCAAGCCCGAGACGCACCCCCGAAAACAGCCCGCGCTCCAAGGAAAAAATGCGGTTCTGCCTTGGCCTGGCCAGAGCCAGGATCCTGCACAACAAGTTCCAGATCTTACCCCTTAGGGACCCTTGTACTACACCCTTAAGGCTTCTATGTCGATGCCCCTCACATTCCAATCTGTTCCGCACAAGAAATCCGTGCAGAAACAGTGTTTCTCGCGATTTAACTTTCTCCCGGTGAAAGTCAGCATAGGGTTTAACACACGGTGAAAGTTTGCTGGAGAAAGTTGTTGGTGAAAGTCAAAATTTCGGTAATTCGGCGAATCTCAGAGTTTTCCTTAGGGTTTTCGACATAGGGAAGTTTCGTAGCGTGGGATTTCAGCTGAGATGCGAGGGAAGATTTTTTCCAAGGGTCTTGAAAGTCTCAAAGGAATCTTGTAGGCCCTACGATTAGGAAACGAAGTGGTCGGTGGTACTTTCAGAATACACAAAAAAAAAATAAACCTAATCTTTTTCTGGGCTCCAATTCTCTATTCAGGGTTGAAAAAAGAAGAACCTCTAGGATCTACGAAGGAATGAACACCTGCTCGTGTCAACCCAAACCAGAAGAAAACGTTGAGATACGTGGAAAGAAGATGCAGTAACTCGTAGTTATACACATTCACCATAGTGGTTTGGTTTTCGGTTTTCTCGGGTTATATGTGTACTTAAGGTTACCTATATATTTAAGTTTAACGTTAGCGTCGTCTCCTACACAAGCACTTTGGAGACTGTATGCTTTTATTACTATGTACTTGGACGTTTGGACCCTTTTATGCTCACTGCTTGCTCACTCTCGCTGCCTTAGATTATATTATGTTTTCAAATTATATTCCTTCCTTCCCCTTTTGAGCCCCATTGTTCGGTTCATCGAGTTCTTTCGCTTTCCTTAAGTAGGATAACTAATGCAAGTCTGTGCAGGCAGTGCGAGGGATTGAGTTTTCATTTTGTCGTAGAGCTCTGTTTCGGGTTCATGTCTGATTTGAGGCGAGATTTTTAACGTAATTTAATGTAATATTTTTGGATGTTTTAAAAGCCGATTATAAATTCGTAAATGCATTTATTTAAGTCTAATAAATAACTTCTCTTCTCAAAGCTTGAAATATCCTGGGTTCATTGAGTTTTTAGCAAAAATGAGATCCAATCTAAATTTCGTAAATGGTATTTTTTTATTATATTTCAATTAATTTTTTTGCTCCGGAAGCTAAGGTGAAATCCTGAGAATTACTGTTTTAATCCCTCTAATTAAATATTTTACTGATAGCAGTTGGTAAACAACAAATTGTTACACAAGTGTTAATTCATTATGGATTTAAGCCAATCTAACCTAACAAAAGCTGAGTTATTGTACATCCAACCTCCACAGCGTACAAAATTAGTAATATTTTGCGAGACAAATCAGCATTAGGAGTAATTTTTGCGTTACGAATGCCAAATTCTTACTGTTTATTTGATTCCAGGTCAATTCGACGAAAACCCATTTGACGAAAGTATTCTTAACCATATAATGACGACATAATAACCATAAACCTATCCTAACATGATTTAACCTAAGTTCAACCTAACCTAACATGTTTTAACATAATCTCAACCTTACCTAAACATATTGACTCAATAAATTCAGTTTTATAAGTTGTCGTCAAATGGATTTTCGTCAAATTAACCGACAACCGTTTATGACTCCAGGTCGATTTACTCGACTTTGACTTCTACGACATGGCCCGCCTGAGCCCTTATAGAAAACGTAGCCTTGATGGAGATGACTAAGTCTTTATTGGAATAAAGTAACCAAAACCAAAGTACCTCCACCTTATTCCTATTGAAAATTGAATCCCTTGGAAAATGCTCTTCTTCTACTTTGAGGCATGATGCATGAGGAACGGGAGAGTCTGAGCATGCATAAACATGAGTCCATTATCCATTATCCAAGCCACCCCGAAAATTTATTTTATTACAGGGAAAAATAATACAATGCACAATGCCCGCAGACGAACAGGCAATCATGCCCCAAAAAAAGCGGTAGTACGGTACACGGAAGATCTAAGATCTAATGTAATGTAATGCAAAGCGATCGTGTATCCTGTTCCTATATAACCACAACTAGAACCAGATCCTCGGAGAACTTCCAATTACAATTATTTAGGCTTTTTCAGGGCTTGGTTGATTAGATAATCAAGTTCACTGACGTTTCGTATTGGTAGTTTTCACTTACAGGTGATTTGTGCGATCTCCTGGATCTAGACCGCACCGCGTATCTGTGACGTCGAGAGATAAAATAATTCGAATTCAAGGTAGGCTATATTTGTGAGTCCTATAATATTTGTTAGGTTAGATTCTCAAATACCATTCAAGGCTTACAACCAAAATCAAGACTGTCAAAAGCGGTAAATCGCATACAACAATGCACCGAGAATTAATAGACAAGTTCGACGCTGAAAAGAAAAAATTAATTTTGCTTAAAATAACGTGCGGTCTAAATATGTCAGGTCATCGGGGCACGTCTCCATGTTAGATTGAGAGTACGGCAGTCTTTGATTATGTCTTCATATCAAACGTGCGATCTACTAAATTTGTAGATCGCACGTTGGATGTAAATATCCCTTATGGTATGTAACGTGCGGTCTACACAGCCGATAGAATACACATCGGATGTAAATAAGTCTTATGGTATGTAACGTGCGGTCTACACAGCCGATAGAATTCACATCGGATGTAAATAAGTCGTATGGTATGTAACGTGCGATCTACACAGCCGATAGAATATACATGCATCATTCAAATTATAAACTAATTCTGCGATCTACAGCCATGTAGATCACAGGCACAAACCAACCAGAGCGAAAGGACGGAGCACCGGAACGTACGGTGGCTGATGAAGCCGGGTCAAAAGGAGAAATGATCTGTCTAATGCGATGGGAACATGCGAGAGAGATCCTAATCTGTGTTTGTGGAAATGGGCTTTAGGGGCTCGACGGTTGAAGGAAAGAAGCAGTGCACGTGTTCACAAAGGAACAGGTAGTGTGTAGTGGGTTGGGTTAATTAACATCGTGGAGGAGATGAAGAATGATTAGTCATAATCTTCCCTGTCTGCTCCTATCCCCCTCAGAAGCCCCTGCCCTGCCCATACCCAAAAACATGATTTATTGAAAAACAACCTAAAACAACATTAACATTATTATACAAGCATTAAGCTACCTTAATTTCAAGCAGCTTCAGCTGGATTGTTAAGCGTTGAACCTTTCATGAATTAATTATTTGAGAAATTATAGTGGGAATTACTGGGGAGCATTTTAGATAATTAATTGGATTAATCGGATTTCTTGTATTCTAAAACTGTGATCTGCGAGGAGATAACACACTTCGTTTCAATAAATTAATTTCTTGTAAATTATCAGATTTGCGATTAGCCGAATACCGAACAATAGACTTCACATTGGAAATAAAGACATTATCTTTTTTTTTTAATTATTTCATCAAAAAATTATAATAATATTTAATATCACGCGGCACCCCGATTACTCATCCTGTTTGTATTATCGCCTGACTTAATTCCAGTTCAGCCAATAAAAGGGCTAAAAATTCAATGATCTAAAAGGAAAAACTGAAAGTGTGAGTACTGAGCAGCATACAATACTAAAAGAATCCAATTCCACCCTCTCAATCTCTATTTATTTCTTTTGAGACGCTGAGGCTGAAGTTGAACTGTTCCGTATTCACTAGCGTGGACAGATTAGATGGTACTGGTTACGTATATGTGATCTACGGGCTCTGAATCGTGTAAATGCGGCATACTGACTGTATTTGTTGAATAATTGCACATTAAGAGTTCCTGTGGGTTTCAGAGTTCAGTTATCAAATCATGTTAGGTTAGATTAAATTGTACAGTTTACGCAGAATGTAGGTACCTACTAAAAAGGTGCTCATTTTCTGCTACAATTTCTGCGCTGGGATAACTTTTATAACATTTCGTCTGTGCGTGTCAGTTTTTACCAAATAGTGCCTAAATCTTTCTGCTTGCTGTGAGAAACTACAGCTCTAATTCAAAGTGCTCTAATTCAAAGTAAGTACATAAACCAGAGATAATTGGTAGTCTCATTTTTACAGTTTTTGCACCGGATATTTTTAATAAAATTTGTTGAAAATAAATTTTAATTAAATACCCTTAAGATGAACTTGCGCTAATGGCGAGCTGAAATAGAGCGAAAGCAATAACAGCCAAATTATTAAAATCACAGCCAAAATTCCACTAAGCTCACCAAAACTCGGTATTTAGACATTAGATCGCATAAAGAACCCATACTTAAAAAAATCCTGCATGTTTCTGTGATACGATACACTTTTAGTGCAGTAGTAGTAGTGTCTGTAATAGAATCTCCTATTCATCCCCTTCATCCCCATCCACCCCTCCGCATTGTACTCCACTTACAAAACGCGTCTGGCTGCTGCTGTTCCTTTTTTTGTCCGTGTACCTATGTGTTGTTCATAAGTACCCTATGCCCATATACGTGTGTGTTGGCACAATCCTATCCGTATTCATCTTTTTTTTATGACCAGAAGCCTTATGTGAGGATTTTTCGTGGGAGCAAACTTTCCGAACTTTTCCCACACTCTGAATAGAGAAGTTTTTGTGTAAGAGGAGCTTATTATCTGGGTTCCAGCTCGTGCCGACCTATAACAGACCTCAGCAGACGTTTTTTTGTGTGTAAGGTTGTTGGTATGTGTGGGAGCTCATCTGCTCCGTATAATGAGGGTTGTTGAGGGAAGAAGATTGGAAAAGATTTTCTTCTTCCGACCAGAAAAGCCACGGTTTCAACACGAGTAAGACCCAATGACTCCGCAACACCCCGCACAGCCGAGTACCTACCTACTCAAATTATCACAACAATCACAATTAGGAAAAAGGCTATAGGCTATTCTTCAGCGGGTGGCGTGGGTGTCATTTTAAACTGCCCAATAATGAAATGCTATATTTGTACAATAGATGAATATTTTAGTACAGAAAATGACAATTTATGTCCAATAAATGCGTTTTGACTTAAAAATGTCCGTTTCTTCCGGAATAACGTGAAAAACTTCAGGCATCAACTAGACATAACAATTTGTATAGAAGAAACTGTGTTTTATCGGGCATAACCTGCCATTTACTTAAAAACACAAATATGTGTTGCAAGCTGCGTTAGGTTGTATATACCTAACGCATTTGTAACAGCTACCTATACAATTATGTCAGCAGGAGATGTTCGGATAAAACGGGCATCAATATGTTCGTACCTGTGCGCCGTACAAATATACAAATCACAGTACCTATATGGAAATGGTGAATGCGGTAAGTAAAGTTCAAGATTTTTCATGTAAAGGTTTCGGTTTATTGCACGCATTCTAAAGGAACAACGGTCAAATTCGCAATCATTGCTTAGTATTCATCGAACAATCGACGGATTTATTGGACGAAACCAGACTTAGAATTTAAGCTTATTCTTTCCATCTGACTCTGGTTCAAATTCTAATGTGTCCCAAAATTATCATAAACACAATTAGGCGATATTTTTATTCTTTTCAATCCAAAGTTCAAGCGTGATTGATTGCTCATCAAATCATTATAATTATTTGTATGTACGAATTTTGGCAAAATTGTACATAGGGATTGATTCAATATCTATTCTGACTGTCAATTGAAGTCGAAACTATATCATATATAAACCATAATCTTAATATTAGCAGAAATCATTCAGCAAAGTGATTGTTAGGGTAAAATACTTTTTCCGCCTTGGGAGCCCAAAATAGCTGGGTATTCACTGGGTCATTCATTAGTCATTCAGCCTAACCGATTAACTCACTATAATAGGTAAGTTGAATAAGCTCCTAAAGGCACAATTAGTAATCTTAGACATATTTTATAGTCTAATTTTGCATTTGCTTGAATCGAGGTAAAATTGAGTGCCTATGGGCTAGAATAATAAAACAATTGAACCAATTCGTCTGTAACCAAATCCTTACAAGACACGGGAGAACTTGGGTTAACTGTATAAGGTATAGCATAAGTCTTTTAACTAACATAAATTATTAATATTAAACGACG